>UELU01144763.1:0-38293 GCA_900490025.1 Megastigmus dorsalis
GCCCTCCTCTCATCCCTCCTCCCTCTCCTCTCTCACTCTTTTACTTTTTTCACTCTGTCCGCGTGACGTCAAATTGGGAAGTCCGCAACACTCTCGTCCTGTATGCTCTCTTACTCGTTGGCTCCCAGCTGCCAACTCTTACTGCTTACACTGCATATGCACATCTGCTGTGTGTGTGTGCGCGCGTCGCGTCTCGTGAAAGTGAAACGCATGCGCTTACGGATGTACACGTTTACACCCGTGTACATCTATGCTCTTTTCAGTGTCGCTCCTGGGGGCTGGAAGCCTGGAAATTGCTGGGTGAGTGCGCAAGAGATGAGGATGAGCCTTTTCTGTAGGGATAAGAGAGAAAGAGAGAGAGAGAGGGATAGACAGAGCGGGTTATGCAGGAACTCGGTGTATTATACTACGTGGAATCGAAGTAATGAATGTGGAATGACAGACGGAGAGATGTGCTACTTCTGTCGCGCACAGGATAAAACGAGGCCGGTGCGTACACAAAAAAAGAAAGAGAAAAGAACGCTCGCTATTTGCATAATTAAACTCGGCCGAATACTGGACTATAAACAATTGCAATTTGAATACGGAGAAGCTGCGACGGATGACTCTTGCGCTATCTTTCCAATTTATTTGAAGAACATTTTCTATTTAAAATAATTAGTTTAAAAAGTGGAGGATGTACGCTAGGGTTTAGTCGAAGTGCGCACAAAAAGTAGTAGTAAATTGAGAGAAAGCGTAATTTTATTTTTTTAGTCGCGGCATGCGCATAAAATACTTTGAACCTTATGAATTGAATGTCGCAAGTACTGCAAAGATGCTGCATTTTTGAGATATTTAAAAAATAAAAAATAAATTACAAAGAAAATAAGTAGTGCCTATTTCAATATACTGTTAACTATAAAAGGTCATTTTTTACCCAATTGCATTTCGATTCCATTTTCATAAGATGTGCAAAATTGAATACAGTAGCAAACTATTTTTTCCTTTAACATAATCCTTTAACACAAAATTTATCAGCTTTGATTCACTATTATACATTTATTCAAGTCCTGATCAGCTGAAAAAAAGTAGATGCACTTAACTGTTGAATTAAATTATTTTTAATCGTCATAAGAATGATCGTCATAAAACTGCACCCATCGGGCACGATCATTCTTTGAATAAAATCTAATCATTCGTGCACCGTATAATTTCATATACAATTCCACAATTAGGGTAAGGAATAAAATCATATCAGAATGCGCGCCACGGCCAATGAGCAATACGTACATATAAGGGCATATATATATCCGCGAATTAACGAGCCGTATAGGCTAAAAGCGGCCTATAAGGTGCGGCGTCGTCGAGGCGCGCGGCGAAAAAGAGAAACGCTGCGGGCAAGACGAAGTGCTGGACGTATTTCCTTCCACCACCCCTCTCTCTCTCACTCTATCTCTGTCCGCGTCTCTCGCACTGCAGAAAAGGACGCGCGGATCGACGGGACAAGAGCCGCGTCCATGCTTCGCGCCGCGGATATATATCAAGTGGCAGTGGCCTCGGCTAACGAACCTGCGCGCTCTCTGAATCCCAAAGTGGCCGCTGTACCGACGCCCAGCTCGCACACACACACACACACACACACGCGCGCGTGCCTTTTATTTGCCTCGTGTCTCTCACTCTCTCTCTCCATCTACTTTCGCATCCCCCTGAACACACGCTCGCTCGGGACTCTGGGTTGGCGCGTCGCGCATTCTGCGAATTTCATTGACGGACGAATAAGAGAGGGAGACAATTCGGGCTCTCTTAATCTTTGCCTGCAGGACAAGGAGAATTTTTGCTCGATGTATATACATATACGAGGGAGGAGGAAGGACGGATCTCGATCGCCGGACACGTTTCAGACGTGGAATCGAGCTTACTCTATATACTTTACTTCGCACGTTTTACCTAACCGTATGCTTTCTCTCTCTCTTTGTCTCCCTCTCAGTCTACTTTATTCGAGCTCTTGTCGAATCGTCTCGAATTTTCATTGTTCTTTTTATTGAGAATTTCGGTGCGAGTGATGCTGTGCTGGTTTGACAAAGTCGAGTTACTTTTAAGAAGAATTTGCTGTTTCAGAGATGCAATTACGAGTACAGCGAGTGGCAGACAATTCAGTCAAATCAGTTGAGAGCGATTATTTTTGGGAATACATTTTCATTTGCACATATTCATTTAAAATCTTTAATTGAGATATGACATTTAAGTATAGACAAGTTTTAGGATAAATAAGACTTGCAACGCTAACAGAGTCAAATGAATTTTTGTATATCTTTTCATGGAATTGCACAAAAGAAAGAATAGGATGTCAATACAAGAATTGTTATTACACGATGAAACATCGATGAACAAAGTGCCATCATTCACGATCCCGCATTGTTGGTTTTGTTGTTTCGTCCAAGATTCGATACGCGAAAAGGCAGGAAACAACAAATGCGCTCAATACTAATTGCAGCGCACCGTATGCACGTCTACGTGTGTGGCTTTAACCCAACTGAAGCGTTACCATATACTTTGTTCCTTTATCGAATTTTAAAACCGCGAGGTATAGAGTCGATCCTATTACAAACGGCCGCTTGTGCACGTACACACAGCCACACAAAAGCGAGGCCTGCGATTGGTTTAATGTATTCCGCACACAAACCTTTCCTCGGCTTACCTTTCCCGTATACACGTTTTCGCCACCTTTTTTCGCGATCGCTTTATTCGTCGCGGCTCGCTTACTTATTGTTGCGCGCGCAGTTTTACGTGTGCACGAGGGAAAATTTATTTATTAAGGTCGCGTGCGCGCCTGCGGGGGATGCGGCTACATGCCGAGCTTCATCCGAGCGTGTACACTTCCCACATTTTGCTCGTGTGCGAATCAAGAGATATATTTTTCTAGTAAAGGATATATATATGTATGTATAACCTTACTACCGCGCGCATTACGCTTATTGAATTTCTTATTTATAAGTAGTCGAGCGAGAGTTTAGCGTGTTTTGCGTATTAAAAGCGATATTTGTTTTTCCCTCCTCCCACGTATTACTTTTATGGAAATCTTGTTATTGACGTGTGATGCTTACCGAAGTAATACCATTTAAATATATATATATGAATGTGTATAAATTATTCAAGATATGCTGATACTACGCTTTCCTCACAGATAAGACATTACTGTACTTATCTATCTTTTGTCAAAGAAAAAGTATAAAAACTTGGTAAAAGGTGTATTAAAATTATGCATTTAAAAAACAATGAGTGAAAGGGTGGCTTTTAAACGTTCATGGTCTCTAATTATTCGTAAAAACTACAGTTTCAAACTTGGAATAAAATGTGGGCTTAGAGCGAGTAAAAGAAGCAAAAATATTCTAGTTCAGAGTTAAATTGCACTTTAAATTCCTAGAGTAGTAATTTAGCTTAAAAAAATCGTTAAAGAAAGTTTAGGACCACGTTTCCGAATAAAAATACGTTCTTTTTATTAAGTTGTTACGTTACAGAACAAAATTAAAATACAAGATTATCGTCTAATTAATCTTTAAAACATTAGTAGGAACCCAGTAAACCTTTTATGAATGAAAAACCGTGTACGATGTAAGACTTATGAATAAATAAAAGAAAGTTTCAAATCTTAGTCTTACGGTACCCGGCAATATATCTATATTTAATTATTTTTTATATTGTACAAAATTTAATTTTTTTAACAGTCTGATCGGTGACGAAGGGGGGTTGTTTCTATTTGAAATTACAAGTTGTTGGTTGTAAACCACTGTATAAAATGTTCCATGCGTTTTCTTTAGGAGACAACTTTAGTATGGTATTGCTTCGTGTAAGGGTTGCAATAAGCACTAAATAGTTAATATTTTATTATGAATAAGAAAAGTATAGGTCATCATATTGAAACGAATAAGATATATAATTTTCTAAAGCCTCAGCAAGTCAGAAGGATTGATCTAAAAAAATAGGTAGTGCACACATCGTCAGACTGGATTCGCAAAGTATCTACTTATACGTACTCATTGATTGCAGTATAACACTATACACCTCGCATTCATCCTTTTCGTGCTGCTAATTGGAACACTATTTCACAATATCCCAAAGATTTCTAAAGTCAAGCAATCGACATATCACACATTTATCTCCATGTCACATAATTAGATAAAGAAACGTTATGCATGGCTGTTGTCTGTTGGCAGGCCGGGACTCGAGCGACGACACGACGGACTACAGTCTGCTGGTGGCCTGTTTCGCCGGGGGCATAACCGCCATCTGCATCCTCGTGGTGGGTGTGACGCTGACGCTCTACAGACGCAGCCATCCGTTACAGCCGAGCAAGACGCAGACGCACGTCGTGCATTACGCGAGCGCATCGGGTACAGGGGGCGGCACGGGTGTCGATTCACACGCGACTTTGGCCAGCGGTGCGCACGAGGACCGACAACAGGCGCAACACCAGTTCCAGATTACCCAGCACACGGTGAGCGTTAGACGCCTCTCTCTCTCTCTCTCTCTCTCTCTCTCGTACTTACCCCTTGTCCCTGCTAATGGAGGGCGTGTGCGAGGCCTTTGTCGTGGCGCGCGCCCTCGCGCTCCTCTAGCCTACTCCTGGCACGTCCGCATTGTCTAATGGCTTCCGTGCGGCTCCTCCAATATTTGAATAATGCAACTTTTTAGGTTTTTTTTTGGTTTACAAAAATAAATTTGGGATTTCCGGTTACTCGAGGTTCCATTGAATGATAACGCATATACAAATGTACTTTGTAACTTTGGGCAGTGTTTAATACAAATAAGCATTTTTCCATTTCGTATATATTCAAACTTTTTCGCAGTGCTCGTGTAGTTTCTTCGATAAAAAAAATTGCTACCGCTATGTGAAAATTAATCTTAAAATGATAATATTTATCGTGGAACACGGCATAAAGTGTTGCTTGCACGTGTTTAACACTATTAAACATTGTAAGCATTTCGCAAGAGTTGAATTACGGGTTTGGTACACGGAGAAAAATGATGTAGCAATGTTTAAGATAAAGGATACGAAAAATTACTCATTTTATGGAGATTTTTCTTATGTTTATAACAAAAATTACTATTCAACATAGCAATTTTTATAGAAATTTATAGCCAAAATCACTATGTCCATAGTAATATTTGTTATGAATATAAGAAAAATCTCCATAAAATGAGTATATCACAGCTTTGGTACGCAACATAGTAATTTTTCGTATATTCATCATAAATATTGCTACATCCTTTTTCTCCGTGTACAAACATGGTTGCGTACATTCTGATGGCGTCTGTGAGCGATGTTGCGCGTTTACATAGTTGTATGAAGACTAATTAAAGTAGAATGCTTGCGCTGTATAAATCAAACAACTTTCATTTAAAAGCTATATATATTTACCGGGTTTATCTTGTTAGACCCCGTTTTAAACGTGCTTTCCAGAATTATAACAGTTCATAGAATTAAAAGCGTATCTGCGTTGGCAAAAGTAAATCATGCATCTAAAAGTTATTTTAGAACCTGGAAAAATTTACTCTGATGTAATTTTAATTTCTAGATTAAGTTTAACCCTTATTCAATACGAGACATTTCATAGTGAATAATATATACCGATAAATTATTTAATTTAAGAGATGATTTTAGAAAATCAATATATATTTATAGTAACTGTCATAATCCTATGTAAAGAGAAAGAAATGGAATTGATAGTTACAGTATTTATGCATTATATAATTCATTTATCTAATTTCTTGAGCAGTATTAAGGAGGCTCTTGCATGAATATTCATGCACTTAGCTATAATATTTTTAATAATTTAAGATTTTTTATCCCCTTAGTCTAGGCGCCGACGATACAAGTCAAGTTTTTTAGACGTATATTTTTATGTTGAATCCGAATTTCCATGGTTTCCGGCCGAAAAAGTATTAGATAAAATGTTATAAACAAATTAATTGTTTAAAAGGTTATATCTCCGAACTGAAACATCGTAAAAAATAAAAGCGAGATGTGGCGATACCGATACGCGCGATGTATAAGGAAGGATGCATCAAAAAGCGTTTATCCGCCATACCTCGAAAACCATTAAGCGTAGCTAAAGAAGTCTAGCACAAAAAATTTTCTAAATAAAAAAATACAAATTTTAAAATAAAGTTCAGCTTCTCTTATTCATTCATAGACAATCATCAAGCAATGCAATGTTTGTATGAACGTTATGCTTTAAATATTATTTTTTTAATATTAGCGTTTATATTTTTATAAAGTTTGACTTCAGTTGTACTCGCAAGAGCCTCCTTAAACCAAAAATTCGTAACCATGGAACCTCGTAAAAATAATTTTTGTATAGTCAGTGAATAAAAATAGCCTGTATGAAAAGAAAAAAAAAACGTATGTAATTCATTCAACAACAGGCACGCCAAGAGTACGAGCTTCACCGTCAACCGGACCCACTGAAGGAGCCTCAGCATCCGCTGGATGTGTTCGCCAGGACGTCGACGACAAGGACAACGACGAATCCACGTGAACTCAGCGATGGGACAGAGGACGATCCCGATGTGATACCTTCGAACAAAGCAGAGAGGCGACCCGACATCTTCGAGCCGAACTACGCGCCGAAACCCGAGCGCATCAAAGACTTCCGTCGCCACCTGCAGGACGAGGACTTGAACTACCTGCACACGGCAGCGGCGACGCTCCAACAGCCACATCCCCAGGAGAAGGACAGCTGGCTGCGGCAGAACGGCGACTGTCAGGTAGTCGAGAATCAGCTGCAGGAGGCCTCCGGTAGTCCGACCACGAGGCCCAGTACCCTCCTGGTGTCACGGACTCACGACATCTACACCAGGAGTCTCAGAGTGCAGGAGAGTTGTATATAAAATTTGGGAGGGGCAAGGGGCGGGGGCGGGGGGAGGATCAGAGTGTTGTGCCGCAATGAGAGACTGAACGTTCAAGGCGATTTTCATTCTTAACAATTCTTTTATCCAGACGAAGATATACGCGAAAGACGATTATTATCGGTGTTTGTACATGTATATATAGACAATAAAAAGGAATCTCGTTGTTAAGATCTTGAAGCTTTTTCTGATGATTGTTTGCGCCATCACCGTGACCCTATTGCATGCCAAAAGTGGAGAACTATTATTTTTATCATTTTTTGATCAATTAAAATTGTTTTTTTTTTTTATAATGTCGATTTTATATTTTCTCCTAAACAGTTTCGTTATTTTTAAACTTATCAGTTTTTGAGATCATCAATGAAATTCTAGCTGTAAGGAGTACATCAATTCATCGGGAACGTCGATTTTAAGGTAAGACTCTAGAACTTGTTGATAAATTTAACATTTCTTAATAAGATGTTTTGAAAAAAAAGCAAAATTAAAAATACAATAACTATTTTTATTTTAAATAAATTTAATTTTCTAATGGTGATAAAAATCTTAATTTCTGTATAGTTTTATAGATCAATAAGTACTGATAGTTTCAATAAAGTATCGGCACGGTAAAAAGTGGAGGTGCAATTTTTTGACATTTAAATAAATGTGTTTCTGCTGTCATGAAAATAACGATGCCTGAAAGGTTGATAGGTATGTCATTGTCTCCGCGCAGAACCAAACGTATTTTCAATATATTTCTTCGGCAAAAAGTAATCCGGGCCACGAGCATTATTTCCTGATAAACTAATCATTTTTTTTATACGCGTGTAATAAGACTTTTGTTTTGCGCGCGAACCGAGCTAATGGAAGAAAGTTCAATGCATCGTAATTAACTCGCGGATCACGTACTCGCCGTTGGATAATGCTTTCGAACTTTTAATTAATCAAAAGTTATGCGATGCTTGCCTTTTTATTCATTTGTGCAAATAACACAGGAACTGCACACCGACACCGAAGGTGAAACATATTAAAGAGGTCATTGCACTTAAATTATTTCCGTTTTTACTAGGGTGGAAAATCCAGGTGGTAAAAGGAAGCGAGTAAACGGATAATTCACGCGGAAACCAAAGTAATTCTGCATAGAGATTTGAACATTCAAAAATATCGCCGTCCCATTCGCTTCCGTGTAATTTCTGGCATAAATTACTAAGGGAAGTCGAGCCATTAAATTCCGAATAATCTATTAGATAAACAAATCAGTTTGCACATCAAAACGTCAAATCAATGTCAAGCTCAATTATGGCTTTTGTTTAAAGCTTTAATGGCCGCACACCGGAGTGCCGACGAACGCATCGGCCTTCCCCCGTTATAAACCAGTAATAGAATAATCAATGATCAAATAATCCGCTTACACATTACGTTCGACGTCGCGTATACACCGTCGCTATATTACGAATAACCGCGCACAGCGACGACCGCGAGCGGGCGAACAAACGAGAGCGAGTGCGAGCGACGAAAGGGGTGGAAAAAACCGCACGCATCGATCAACTTTCATGAATAGATAAGTATATATGAATTGGACGGGCATGAAAGAAGAATGTACACCCTGTTAAAAAATGATGTACGCTCCGATGGGTACTTGCAGGTAAGAAAGATGAATGGAATTTGCTCTCCTTTGTAAATATGCATATCGAGCACACGCGAGTGGCCGTTAACGTCGACATTTCAAAATCATTATTGTTATTTTTGCATTTTATTAGTTTGCTTTCGTTAACAAATATTTACTCTGGATACGTCATAATTATATACCTCAATTGGATTTATATATTCGAGTTCAATTGAATTTGCCGATTACTGATATCGTTCAAAGCTATCGGTTACACATTTTCAGTGCTATGATTAGATTACATTTAATATTAATCTAATTGAAATAATAATGCTGTTGTAAATTATAAAGTACATTTGATTCATTAAAACTAAAATTAAAAGGGTATTTGCGTTTTATTCATATTGTAATAGCAATATACAATTATAGTATAAAATAGTCCGTTAGTTAAACTTTATAAATATTATATAAATACGAAAATGAAAGAGATAAAATCAACCCATTTTATATACTGAGAATATCAAGCAGGAAGCCATGTAAAATGGATAAGATTCTTAAATTGGTCTTAGAAAACGAGAATAAGACTCTATTGGACAGCGGTTGGCGCAAGTGGAACAAGTGAGTTACGGCAAGACGAGTATAGAGCTATCGGCCAGTTATTCACTCGAACGCGCGTTTAGCTCTCCGCGTCCTCCTATATGTACGTTCGTCTTTCAAAGAGCACAAATTGGCAAACGCGATCTCTCGAGCATTAATTTTCCTCCTCTACGAAAATGATCGGACAAAGTTAACTCCCTCCCCCCGCCCTTCATCTGAAAGTCCATGCATTCAACAGTTCCTTTGCTCTCCTATATGGCCACTATTGCAGAATTTCCCAATAAATATGAAAAATACATTCAGACGGAACGGCGAGAGTCTGTGGTAGCACGTCAAAGATTAAACACTCGGTGGCTAACGAGCTGTGCCACTATATCTGCAGAGAGAGAGCGAGAGAGAGAGAGAGAGAGAGAGAGAGCCACTGTTGGCTCAACGGAATCTCGGTTCTCGCGCTTAGTTAAAGGCCGTCCCGCAGAGCTCAACTCGCCCACACACCATCTACATGGACTCTTACAGAGCTAAGCTTATATACGTGGTGTTTTTGTATCAAAGAGTGAAATGGCCGTGCGATAACGACTTGACCATAACGGTAAATCAGAGCGTTAGTGCGATCTCGTATATATGTGTATACGTATAGAGTAGGGGCTCGCGCGAGGGCAATCGATTTTTGGAATTGCAGGAGCCGCGCAATTCCGCGCGGAAATAAACTGCCGGCCGAGCGCCGCGGAAGACCGATCTCTCAAATCAAAGGAAGCCGCCAAGCGGCCGCGCGCGCGCGCCAGTTCTTGCAGCTGCACATCGTCTTTTTCTTCTCTCTCTCTCACTCGTGACTCCCTCCTTCCTTTCGCTTCTTCTGCTGCTGCTGCTTCGTGTGTGTGTGTATAAGGAATATAGATAGCGAAACTGGAGCGGACCGATGCTTCCGTGAAAATAAGATGTCGCTGTGCAGATTTTTCGTGCGATCGATTAACCCTGTACACTTTTTTTTGCGGGATCGAGTCACACTCTGAGGAAAGCTATCTACTTTTTTACCAGAATTTATTTTCACTTACTCATAGAGAAAGCTTTGTAACAGCGAAAAAAAAATTTTAATAAGTAATGAGTAGATTTTTGGTAATTTATTTATTTTTTTTTAACTTTTTTTATTTGTTGTTTAAATTTTTTATATTCATAGCATGCATTTGAAAGGACTTTTAATTACCTATATTTTAAGATATTATACGTCGGGGTAACTTTCGTCATTCTCTTCTTATTCGCAAAAATGTCGTGTCTTGGTACGTGTGCTATTTCTTTGACAATAATTATTGTAGCAATGAAGTTTTTTTAGTAAGTAATAGTGATTAATTATAGGATATCGATTAGTTATATTCTTGAGTGATTACCACTATTAGTTTACGAAATGTGAACTTTCTTAATAAATAGATTTTTATACTCTTTGTATATGAAATTGTTATTTAGTCAATTCAGATATAAATTAATGATATTATTTGAGATTTATGGTTTTAGCATTTTTTGGTTTCTCGAAAAGGAAGTTTTGATATAATAAAAAAAAAGAATTTTGATGTAATATTACATTATGTGCTATTTTTAAAAGTGTTTGTGGGTATGTGTGCCCTATGTCACGCGAACTGAATTTGAAATAGTCAATTTAATAAAAAACACTAGGTGATTAATTAACAAAGGAGCTAATTATTGAACTAAGCTTAGGATTGTATAGAATAAAAAGTTTCAATAAACAATAAATATAAAATAGATTATTAATTAAATAAATGATAGTAAAAATCAGACTATAGGTATAATAAAGAGTCAAAATTTTGTATATATAATGAGAAAATAATCAATAAATAGTTATTTATTAAAATTTTTTTGCATGGTTATTGATTAATTTATTTGCAACATCATAAAACAGGAAATTAAATTTTGAAGTATTTAGTAGATACCTTGAAAAAAATTATATTTTTTTCATAGATTAGAATTTTTTGCATATATTTTGTATTTTCAAAACAGATATTCTTAATTTTTGAAATTGCTGATAATAAATAGAAAAATAATTGAAGCAGTAAGGTGAATGTCCCAATTTCTACTCACTTAAGCCCTATTTCTACTCACATAGTCTTGCATCTGTAATAGGTGTTGTATTTACTTCATAATCTTATAATTAGTTCTTTTTAATTGATTAAATATGTCTGCAAATATTTGAATAATTTAGAAATACGTTTGATATTTGTAATAACATAAAAAAGATTAAATGAGTAGAAATAGGGACGTGAGTAGAAATTGGGACATTCACCTTAGCTGTTTGCATTATAAAGCTCTTGAAACCCTTACTGTAAATTTACTCACTTATATTAATAGAAATTTTCGAGAAATAAATGGAATATTAAATTTTTGTAAATTTGAAGAGTAATTATATTTACATTTTGAATGCTTTTGAGCTGCACGTTTCACGGTGTATTTTATGAACCTTGTAACATATGTGTTTTTAGTTGGAAACCAAATTGTTTAATTAATTAATTAAAACAATCAGAAACTTTTTCCACAAAACAATGAATATTTATAAAATAAGATAATTATGGAAATGTTACTAAGCTAAATTATATTCAACAGATATTTAATTTCAGGTGTGTATACATGCCTATACACACATAAAGAAAATTATGAATTTATACTGCTACCAAGAAAACTGTTATGAAAAAGTTTGCTTATTAACCTGGAATACTCAAAAGTAACGTTACCTGCTGTAAGGGCGAGGTAAGATTCTCATTCTGCACATCACTAGGAAAAATTATTCTCGATGTTAAGTTGAAAAAAAAGCAGTACATAAAATAGAAAATCTACAGCAAACTTGACTTGTAAGTTCTCTCGTTATTTTAAGGGAATGTACTATGGTTGGAAAGATGGTTTTTGCACTTAAACGAAATGTGTAAAGAGAGAGCCTTTTAATTTTTAGAAAAAACTCTTTGTGACCATCTCGGTAATGTTTATACGCTTTTTCCAAAAATAAATCTCTATCTCCACATATTTCGTTAAATGCAAGAACAGTTAAGGTAGAGATCTTTTCGACCATAGTACATCCTCTTAACAGGAGGATCATACGCAATATACTATTTGTTTGAATGTTTATACCTATATATCCATGTTCGACGCTTTGATCTCTCGATTCTTTGATGTCGGCTGCTCCTGCAATCTTAAGACTTAAACAGATGAGATGCAAGAAACAGCACTTGTTATATAGCTAAAGTGCGACGTGTATACCATTAGTCTACAGAATGTTCATGATTTAGAAGTGTTCTCTGATTTGTTCCGATAGTAGAAAGCGCATCATTGTGTTTTTCTTTTCAAATGCTGGAATTTATTATTCTAATCGCTCAGGGTGCCATTCGGGATTTTTTAGGAAAGATTGTCAACGTATCTGTCATAAAAAATGTATATTATAATTGATATATCAGAATTACTCGTTCGATATAAGACATCGTTCGTAAGACGATGATCATGGGTATATGTCATAAGACATTTTGGATAAATGTCTTATTTAAGAATGTAATGTCAATGCCCACCTCTGAGTGATTGCAGCATTGAAAGTGTAGTGTTATGACCAGATTAAGATGGAAAGGATAATAAATGAAGCTATAAATATTCTTGGCAATATGATTCGTTGATTATCACAATGTGGCTAAAAATTAAAAGCGGTAATGGTAACAGGGCCCTAAAAGTTACAGATGCGTAGGATTACAAACAGCCCCATTATCGTCAATGTTTTATTTTTGCGATTTTTATTCTTAAAGCTTACTTTTAAGATCTTCAGCATAAAAACTTCTTTGTAATCAAGTAAAATGAAAGTTGGTAAAAATATGGATGAATTTAATTTGACGCGATAGAAAATTATCGTTGAGAATTTCAAGATTATATACAAATATTATGAATAATAACAGCGTTCACTTGTATTACATATTTAATTGGTCAAATAGGAGTATTTTGATGAATAACAATGAAAATAGATTATAATTACATCTTACATCCTTATTCATCATTCGCGAACACATCGGTGACCAACAATGCACGCAAAAGACTCGATTAATTACAACAATTGCATTGACCATAATCTAAACCTGCATCATCAATTTAATAAATGCTTTGTATAGTATTTATTCCGAGGCATGATTTGCCGCAGGCCGCGATAAAAAAGGAAAATCATTCGTAACGCCCCTTTGGTTAACGGACTCGTGCTAATGCATAAAAAAGCTCTTGGCCCCATTGTAAATAGGTACTTAAGTAACCTGATAAATAGTCCGATATTGTTGGCAGGATCGCTAGACGTACAGCCGGAATAGATACTTAGATAGATAGATAGACACGTATAGATAGCTGCGGCAGCTATAGATACAGGCTCGTATAAATGCGCACAAGTGGGAGAGAGAGAGAGAGGGAGAGGGAGAGAAAGGGGAGAGCGTGAGAAGTAGAAGACGATCAGCAGCGAGAGAGGGAGGATTTTCTTAGCTACTGGTGCAGGGAAGAGCGCGCGGAGGGCTTTATCGCGGCGACGTTGCAACCGGTTGATCCTTTCGGGGCTCTCTAGCGAGGAAAATATTCCGGGTTTTACGAGGGGCGATCAAACTACTTCCTATCCGGTTCACTTTATCGGTGATGCCATGCGTCTCTCTCTCTCTCTCTCTCTCTCTCTCCCGTTTCCTATATATAGCGTAGATTCTCTTTTCGTGGTTCCCATGGACGGCGACGCTGCTCTCGAGCGGCCCTCGTGTTTTTCTGGCTCTCGGCTCTTTCTCTTCTCTCTCTCTCTCTCTCTCGCCCGCGCGCGCAATTTATGAGGTTCACCAACGAGAGAGAGAGAGAGAGAGAGAGGGAGAGAGAGAGAGAAGCGAACGCCTGTGTGTTCGAGCCTCGTAAAGTCTAACTCGCGGCCGCGCCGAAACTGCGCGATCGAGTACCACTCTTTGACTCGGACCGGCTTCTCTGAGTTTCTGATTTTTTTTTTTCTGTCTTTCTCCGCCTTTATCTTTGGTTTAATTCGAGTGTTATCCGAAGACCGCGATGCTTGAGATTTGGAAGGGATTTTTTTTTCGTTGCTATAGGGATGTATTTTATTTGCCGTGCAAGAATCGATGCCGGTGCTATATATATGTGCGTTGAGCTTATTTTTATCCGCGAGCTTCTGATTCGCGCGATTGTCTGTATACCGATTACAATTTATCGCTGCATATCTTGCTGTGTGTTGCACACCCGGTGTGCCCTTAATGCGACAGTGGTCGCGCAACAACGAGAGGGAGGGAAATAAAGAGATTAAAGCTTTAACGGTAGAAGTTGGGATGCGAAAATCTTTGATTGTAAAAAAGTCTTTTGTTAACACTTGTGTACAAAAACATTATCGCGAGTGCGTAAAAAATATACAGAAGTTGGATTGTGCCTTTGAGCGATTTTGCGATCGTTATTAAAAAACTTTACGCGTAGAGCAGTTAATAAAAAAGCAATGAAAAGGGGGACTTTTTTTTTCCCTGTTCTCGCTGAGCGATATATTTATAAATTTCATAAATACACAGAGAGAGGGAGAGAGAGAGAGAGAGAGAGAGAGAGAGATAGAGAGAGAGAATAAAAAACCTATATAGGAATGGAGGGCGTTAAAACTTGTTAAAACTCGTTATTCAGTCGAAACAGCGGGGAAGCGCTGCACGGCTCTCTCTCTCTCTCTCTCGCGGCCGCCACTGTTGAACGCTGCGATTCATTATCTATTGTTCTTTGTCTTCCGCATCGATTTTGCCGAGTGCAGCTACGGAAGAGCTGGTTTTCCTATATAGGGATCGAGTCATCGCTCACTGAAGCCGACCGAGCGCCAAGAATAATGCACCGAACGAAACTTTCGTTATAAATGTGCTTGGGGTTTGTATGTTTATGGGCGCATTCGATTCGCCACAAAACATCTATTATCGTGAATTACAATCTGCACCGTTTCAATAAAGTTAATTAATAATCTTTTGAGGCTTTGGCCTTCTCCGATCCTCGCGCTTTCTTATTCTCTCGGCAGCCTCTCTTTTTTCTCATCTTTACGAGTTCTGGTTATTGAACTTTTAAGGTTAATCTTTTATTGACTCGAAGCTATCTTCGAGATGAGTTTTTAAATTCGTAACGGTTAACTTGCTGTATACTTACTCGAAGGCGAGTGCTCGACCGTAGTTTTGTAATAATAAATTTATATCGAAGCTAGAACCGATTTTGGAAAGCTCCAGTTATTTAACTTCCGAACGAATAATTGATTTTAAATAATAAAACCCAGACATTCAAGTACTATACATGCAAAATATCATATAAAATTTCGGGCAATCGATCCTTTACGTGCCTAACAATATCGTTCGAACAAGTGTCTAGAAATTGTTTTAAATACCGCAATGCCTGCTCTGAAATAACTGCGGTAAATAATTGTACTGGTGAAATTTGCATACTTCGTAAATCGCAACGCTTTCTATATAAAAAATTTACTCGTAATACAGGCTACAATTTGGATTCATTTACATACTCCACTTGCACTCGCAACTCGTAGCTGCGTAAAAAATATAAATTTTTTTGCATTTTTTTTATTGCTGTTGGCCCTATACTTTTGGAATTCTATATAATTCGGCACTTATTAACATTTATAAAATGAGTTTACGAGTTTAATTTAAAATCAATCTAGTTTACTCAGGTTTGGTACCATTGATTAAATTATTAATTTAAGTAGATTTTTTACTCTAATTTGTTATCTTCGTATCAGTGATGATTAAGCGGTTTTTAAAAGAAATAAATAAGAGTACTTTTAAACTACTCGAAATGCTTTGGTTGATGCATATTCATTTTTTTAAATAAATAGAAGATAGCGTATATTAATTTCATAATACTGCTTTAGATTTATTTATTTAGATATTACGAACCGCAGCATTGGTGTACTAAATATCGGTAAAAGAATTATTTAATTTGAATACTTAATCGTTATTTCGTGTAAGTTTATTTATGCAGTTTCTATAACAGAATATACCTCATGAATGAACAAGTAATAAATAGTGCACTGACTTTGTCTAGCTCGATATAATAAGAAGTTATCAATTGAAAACATTTAATACTACAAAATCTATACATTATCAGTAATATTCTTGATAGTATAGTTTACATAGATTAATTATAATTCTTTAACGGCCGTTTGTGTACATGATTTATATCAAATTATTAAGTCGTTAGCATTGTAAGTAGATTATTATTAATAATATAATTAAAGATTTCATGAAAGCTTTATTAAGCTTTATTATCATATCATTTACTTGGCAGCAGTAAATATAAATCACTTAGATCGGTTAATTTAGTGGCTTCTGCTTTAATTTGATCGATCAATTAACTTTAACAAGCCATAGCTTAACACATCATTTCTTGCACGCACTAAATAATCGTACAGAATATTGCCTTCAACCATTCAATTTACAATGGCAAGCAATAATAATGATTAGATCATCAAACGCTAAAGAAAAAAGATAATCTTTCCCAATCACACACTGCGATACATTCCAGTCGCGGTGTCTTCAATCGGAATGATGCCCGTCGTCTCGCGGATCGCAGTGAAATAAATCAAAGGTGCAAGCACTATACCGTTACAAAGGCGAGTAATTTCGTGCTGCTCTGGTTTCGGTCCCATTACGCAATTCTCTCCGGCCGCCGATGTGCGCGAGCCTCACATATATACAGGCACGAGCGGCGAAATAATATCACAATTAGTGTCGCCGTTCGTTTCCGCCTTTAAATCTGCGCGGAGAGTGCGCCCGAGTATACAGCGGCCCCAGCCTATATATATATGTACACGCGAGGCGGCATAATTCCGGCGGACGCGCGAAACCAGGGCATAAATCGAAAATTATTTTCCGATTGACGACGAGGGATTCCGCAGTTGAGCGCCGAGCTATCTCGTCTACTACTATACGTATACTTGACGGGGGAATGCGCGCGGCTCTGTCTATATATATACCTGTATCGTTCCGACTACAAGTGCACCCGATACACGCGATCAGTTATTGTGCATTATATATGTGTATACATACAGGCGAAAGAAAGGAAGAACTGAGTTTTGAATTTGACATTACCAAAGTGATCGTGTTTAATTCAGGTGCGTATTTTGTTATTGGCATAGTAAATTGGGTGAGTGTATACAGGTAAACTTGTACATGTCCTTCTTGCATCGAATCAATCAATTACTGGCAAATCATTTGATACTGAAAAATAAACAGCATCAATCATTAAGCCCTTATCGTTAACCTCAACGCTAATTATGATAGATTACCTAGGTTGTGTAAAATCACGTTTTTCAATGATTTATATACGTAGTTATTTTTGTAAAATGAAAGACTTCAATTTTAAAAAAATTATATATACTGTTCGATACATCATTTTTTGTCAGCAGTTCATAATATTATTTATAGATATTGTATTTTTGATCCTCTGCTAGTGTATCTAATTATTTTATCGGGAAGCTAGATCGTACAAATAATATATCACCTACGAGTTTTTAAAATAAACTGGTACATCCTATAAAATTGTATTTGACACACTGAGCATTCTATTCTGATTTTAATTAATAATAACTGTTCCCGACGTAACTATAAAACACATTGAATTATGTTGCTCGACTCAAAATAATTAAAAAAGTTTTAAAAAACAACGATCGTCTTGACGTAGAGACGATTTTCTCTATATGTAAGCCACGTAGAGGGTCACAACTTTCTCTCCACCGATATACGAATTGTTGTTATTTAGTAAATGGAGATAATCGCGGAGTAAGAGAACGAACAGTATAAAGATGGTCGTTCGAGCACGTAATATATATCATTCTTTTTCAAAACCCTCGATGAACAACAATCAGCTTAGGTATACCTTAATATAAAGTTACTTTTGTGGAATAACAATAACAGTGAATTTTATATTCACTCTTTCATATAAAAAGATTACTTATATTTCATAACATTTCTCTATTTACTTTTTTCTATTGATATATACATTTTAAGGGAGTAACCTAGGGATGAATAAATTCATATCTTATCGATTTTTGCATTCAACGAAATATATTAAGATGGACGTTAAGAATCTTCGAAAATTCCGTTCACAATTCACAGCAGCTTTTATTACCTAAATATTCGATACCAAAAATCTTTATAATTATAGATATTATTTATGAAACTGTAACCACGTAATGTTTACATTATTATCAAAGTTCTGATATAGAGTTTACTCCAAAATATTAAACTCAACCTTGATATATTTCGTTAAATACAAAAATCGATAACTTAGGTATCTTTCAAAGAATATTATAAAAGTAAATAGAAAAATGTTTTTTATATGAAACGGTGAAGATAGAATAAATTTTTTTTTATGTAATACACATTTGTCGATTACTATATAATATTCATCATATTGGTATTAATTAAAATCGTAATAGAATACTCAGTACGTTAAACACAATATTTATAGATATAATAATTTAGGAATCATCTCGATCCTATAATACATGTTCTGTATAGCTTTTATATACGTTAGCCAAATTGTCTATATTTAATAAAGTTGAACCCTGATTAGCATTTTGTTTGTAATACGTATCCGATTTAGAACAGAATAATTGTTTGGAAAATGATGAATGTATTTCCATCTGTTTATCATTTGAAAGCTTATTGACAAACCAAATTATAAATTTGTAATCAACAAAATACGTATAAGCTTAAATTTTTTCTTCGAGCCTTTATAATCATGTATTATATCTGAGTATGCACAAATGTAAATTTAGTGTTGGAGCTTTTCAAATTGAAATAAAATATATATTGGTCCTTTATGCTATCAATGTTGAAATCAGACAATATTTGCTGTATGAAATAATCCATACCACTTGCAAAATACTGCACATTACTTATTCAGAAAAAACTCTGTTATTATCTAGTTTGGTTAAATATTGAGAAAAAAAGGAAACAGATATTTTATATTTATCATATGTGATTGAAAATATACCTATGCATCATTTAAGTTATTCGTTTAAGAATAGTTCTGAAAGTAATTATGCTTTTGTAAGAACTAGTGTTTTCTAGGTGTATTCTAATTATAATTAGATAAAATGTATTCAAGGCTATGTCGAAATCAATATATATATACCGTTCCAGTTTGTCCAAAACCAGTCTTACCCGAGCGAATAAAAAATTTCTTCACTTTATCACCGCTTTCTTAAGCTTTTCAATAAGGATCATTGCTTTGCATGCGTATGTCGTCCAAGCACATACACACACACACACGAGTGCGCGCAGACGACACGCACCGAGCGACGCTGGAAATTTAGAATGCCTAGTATATATCGACATATACGGGGTGGGCGAAATCCCGCACACTGTCCACGTACATTCGATCACGCCTGGCAGCGGTGCACCAGTTGTACCTATTCTTCGCGAAATGCCGTGTGCCGAAACCGCGCGCCCTCGCATCGTGTGTGTGCAAATGGATGCGCATGGACTCGTTCTTCACAATAACCGCAAATCTTCCATTTCTAAGACTGACTGTACAATCTTTTCGAATTGTATAACCGCAACAGCCGCACAAACTGCATTCTCTGAGTTCCGAAAAAAAAAAAGAAAAGAAAAATTCTATCGGACTTTTGCGGTACCCAAACGCGGCCATTGAGATTTCTGTATATGCGAGAATGCGCGGGAGGTGTGTGCCCGGAAACGAGATCACGAAAAGCGTAATTGAAGTAAAGCAAGTGAAAAATTCAATTTCGCGTCCAGAACGGCGTTGAATAGACTGTGTGTGGATGTGTGTGTGTGTGTGTGTGTGTGTGTGCGAGAGAGAGAGAGAGTATTTTCACGCACCCAGAACATCCGAATATTCAAATTCCTCATAAATGCAGATTAAACGACAGTCCAGTGGAATTTACGTTAATACGCGCCAGAGTATAAGCAAACGAATTCATATAGAATTTTGATTTAAATATATATACAATGAACGCAGAGGTCGGAAAGCGCGTATTCACCTCGCGCCATACAGTTAAATGCGCGGTATGAAACTCTAATGCAAGCATCAAGGAGGAATAAAAAGTTGAGTAATTAAACGCGACAGAAATTACTATGTATCCCGTTCTCTCTCTCTTATACGGTCATGTTTGTACATTTAGGAAGATCGATTGTAATAAAAGGATACTGAATGTAGTAATTTAGGATTCTAATGGAATAATTGATTGGTAAAGAATTATCATGGTCTAATTTTATCTTGCACCTGCAACTAATAATAATCAATTTTGTGCTTGTAAAATTTCTCTGATATGAAGTAATTGAAAGTAGAGAAAGTCATTGAATAGCATGCTTTAAGAACAGTTATACATACATTTTTGTCAAAATGCAAAACATCGTTTTCTGTTATTCCTTTATTGCTGCATTTAATTTTCCTTTCAAAAGGCCGCATTCTAAAGTTATCTAACTATTCAATTCATATCAAAATTCAATTATTCAACAATTTTATTGAGCAAGATCGCAGTAATCGATTACAATAACACTTCCGTTTTTAATAAAAAAAAAAAAAAAAAAAAATAACGTAATTTTCCCCACAATTGAAAATTTGCAATGCAGATATTGTACTCTCGAAATTCGAGTCAGTGAGAATTTCACGACTGCTCGAAAACCAATGCGTATAATATACACCGGTCATTCGGTGAATTTCAAAACTGATTTTTTTCACTGTACAAATCAGTGTATATGCACTGATTTTCGAATATAGCGATTGAATTCGCACTAATCCAAATTTAGAAAGTATACAATAGTCCTTGATTTCAAGAAATTCAATTTAATTATCGTAAGAAATCATTTTAAGATCGGATATTATATTAATGCATAGTGGCATTCAAGTGATGCGCACTCAACTCAGTTGTTTCGCGGACACGGATAATAACTCCCGGTCCAGTGCGCGTACGCCAGTATAATAGCTGATTCTCGCGTTTAGACCCGGTTAGTCGCACGGTATTATCTAATAGCATCGCGCATCGTTATCCACGGCGCTCGCTGCACCGCAGGTGTAACACTGCCGACTCTCGCCCGACCGCTTCTGTATTTTAAAGAAAGTACTCGAGTTTATTTGGCTGTGGATTCAACAAATTTCTTTTTGTACGCTAATAAACGCCAGTGCAACTTTTTTCGAGAGTAAACTTTGAATTTTTTTACAAAAGTTTGTTGGTTGTTGAAAAAAAAAATGGCGAAAGACGTAGTTTTCACTTTTACGGATGTGAAGGGTTTTTTCCATAGAGCTTCAGCGAAAATTCAGGACCTTCGTGGTACGACCCATATAATATCCTCGCGAATTACAACTTACAGTAGTTATATAATAATATCCTGTAAAAGATTTCATCATACTTTTTCAAGTTCTGCTATATCTTCTAAATTGAAAAAGATTTGACACGCTGGAGTTTTTGTGTCGTCGCTGTGTCGTTGCCGCGCATCCTTTGAAATTGCAATGGAAGGCCGTGTCGTAAAGGAACTTTAGCGGACTATAACTTTAGTAACTTTTTTCTTTTTTTCTTCTTTTTTTTTTTTTGAAAATGTTGAAACGAACTAGAAATCGATGGAAATTTTATGAAAGGAAACTATTTTTTAATGTCGCTAATATGTTTTAAAAAAACTGCTATACCTGAAGGTTGTTTTGATCTGACCCTAAAATAATATTTAACTTATATATTTACCAAAACTCAAGTGTAGCTCAATGTATCTCTTTACTCCAATATTAATTAAATATTCAATAAATTATTCCTCGACTATATATATCATTAGCTTTGACTAGGATCTATTTAATAGCTAAACGCACCCAAAATTTCCAAGAGCGCATTCATAGTAAGGAGCGCCAGCTACAACTAAGCTAGAACTCCGGGGTCCTATATAAAATATATCGAGATGTTGTGTAGTTAGTCGTGGGCTAGTTGTAACTCGGCTACTCACTCTGAATGCGCGCCTAATACATGTCAAAATGTTCTTGATCGAAATTTCGCAACCTGCCCAATTATCCGATAAATACTCGCATATATCTTCCTTAACTTCGTATGTGGCCGTCCCGTGAACTTCGTCCTGGTCACTATGTGCACTAGTAGCAATTGACAACGCATAATGAAATCCTCTGACCCAAAAAAAAGTCTAATTGAACCTGAATCTCATTAATCTATCGCCGCGGGATATTTAATTTCAAAGTTTCCGCTCTTTCTCGTGGCCAATGATCCCCGACTTCATCTATCTATAACGAGGCTAAGAGAGCGTGTGGGAGAGATAGAGAGAGAGGGAAGAGTAGCGCGTACGAAAGGTAATCGGGAGATTGATGAACTCATATATGCAAGACGTGTACTAGTATTGGAGAGTGTGTATATACAACATAAAGCAAACATAATCGAGAGCTCGTCTCGTCTGGGACCGGCGACAACAGCTCGTCGCATATTTAAATAATTCTCGCACGAGCGCAAAGGTCCTCCGCGAGTGTGGCCGGATTAGCCCAGGCAAATTTCGTAAACAATATTTTAGCCGCGGTGCTGCTGCTGCTGCTGCCGTGTATACCAGCGGTCGCCTACATATATGTACATACACACAGCGGCTCTTCCAGCAATTGCATTTTGCTTCTCTCTCTCTCTCTCTCTTCCCAGGTTATCTATATATTCGTGTGTGTGTGTATATGTGCGTGTGCAAGAGGAGGGGAGTCGCGAGTAAATGACTATCAGGTGCAGCCTGCGCGTGTACGCGGAAAATTTTCGATATTACGCGTGTGTGTACGGTGAGTGGCGTTTAGTTGGCCTGGTCGCAGTATATATGTATACTATAGGTCGAGGGGGTGGAAGAGCTGCTTCCGATGGTTAGCGGAAATGTAAAAACGCCGTAATTCCCACAGGCAAAATTCATGGCCGAACTGTGTCAACGAATTTTTGCCACTTTCACCGCGCCCCGGGTTTTCCGACAAACGATTCTTTTTTCTCCGTTCGCTTCCTTCGTTACGCCGCGTTCTATATAAGCTTTTGTCCAGTTTTTTTTGAAAGTTTCTCTATACGGGGAATCAGGTATATCGAGCGTAGAAGAGCTATCTTTCGAGTCCGCGCGAACTTTTTCATCGAAACAAACAATATACGCATATTATGTTGGGCACGAGCGAAGTCGGTAAATTCTTTGGCGTATAAGCGCTTGCGACCGTATTGTATATAAAAAAGGGAGCTTGAAAAATTTCGGAAACAGTCGACAGTCGGTGGTAAATCACCCCCAGCATCACACGCACTGCACGGGCAACATATATTTGTATACATACACATATAATGTGCTATGTACATGGTATTTGTATATACCTGCGTGCTAGCTGAGAAAGGGGGAAGGGGGGGGGGGGTCAGCTCTATTAAATGGCCATCCATTTGCATGGCAATGCATATTAATTACGGGCAAAAGCTCGCCGCCTGCATCGCGCCGCTCTAACTGATGCAAATATATATATATATATACATTCGGGCGCGCGTTGCAGCAGCACCAACAGCAGCAGCGAGGAACCAAGGCAACGTTTGTGAATCGAGCCACGCCGAATTTATATCGCAATTCAAAAGTCCAAGCGGCTTCGAACCGAGCTGGAGAGTATGCACCTCTATCCTCTCTCTCTCTCTCTCTCTCTCTCGCGCGTTCTTTCTCTCTATCTACCTGGGATCATAGCACAGACCAACTACTACGGATCTCGACTACGGATAGTGTACAATGTTGCTGAGCAAAAGTAATTAATCAAGAGCTGCAACGATTTCCCGCGGCTTTTGCGTGCTTGTCGCCAATTTCCGTGATAAGATATCTTATGCGAGCGAGCGCGTGCGTGTTGTTGTGTCGCGATGCGCTAACGCTCAACACACATCGAAACGATTTGCCTCGATCTGCATCATGTACATTTAATAACGAGGCTTAATTAGATTTGCTTCCGTGAAGTTTCGCTGATTAAGCGGGAATAAATCGAAGTTTTATGTATAGGGAGAAGCTTGTTATATAGAAACACTTGCGAGTATAAAAGAGAGTTGAGTATATTTTCAGAGCTGTACCGTTTGCTCAGTTACATTGTTGGTAAGAAAATGCGGTTAAACATTGCAGCGGTATACAGCCATAAGAAAAAACAAGTTTTGTAAAATATGAATATTCAAGGTACATATATATATATAGGCAACGCGGAAACATATCCAATTTGTAATATTTTCACTGGCTACATCGTGCGCTGCTAACTTTAAGGTTTTAGATCAACAGCCAGGGTTTATGCAGCCTCTATACACGCAGCTGCCAAGTCTTTACTTCGGATATATGTGAAGTTCTGACATATATTTTGGAGATATGTCGAAAGTTAGTTTCACCGAGCCAAGTAGAATGCTTACATAAGCTTGATGAAATTCCAAAGAATTTTTTGATTACTCTAAAAGTGAATTCTTAAAACTGTGCGGTTAACTCAAACAACATATATACGCGGTGCTCGTGATTTATCTTACGTACTCAACTATACTTTTAATGAAACTATATGCACTAGAAATTGTATACTCTATTAATTTATTCCGTATTTATCGTGACCCAACTTTCTATCAATTAATTAACGTGTTACGCTGCATGCTAATCATTATTCCACTTTTATTTTTAGAAATACTTATTATTTACAACTGGAGTATGTAGATTTTTAAATAATTTACAGCTAGTGTGATTTCTAGAGAATTTGATATTATGCATTGAATAATAGAAGATTTTAGCTGTCTGTTATATACATTAATTTTCATGCAACACGAATATAACATTGGCATTGAAAGTGGACGAGTATTAGAGTAATAATAACAGATAATTTGTTTTGTACCTCCACTTATTCAGATTTTCATCACAGCTATTAATTTTTTTTATGTGTAAATAAAATTTAGACTTGATACTATACTGATACTAATTATTACATAGATTTAAGATTTAACAGATCAAGTAGCATAAACAAAAATCTGAACTTACCTATTAGTTTACGTTTAAGGAGGTTTGCTTCACCGAAGCAAATTTTCTCTTCCTTTTCATTACTATGAATATAAAATGGCACACAGCTAAAAAATCGAGGTATATATAATCAACAAAAACATTTCCAAAACTCGCATAACGTCACGTATGTATATATCTTAATCTCGGTGAATCCAACGGTTAACGGCTCGGCCGAAAAAAGAACGTACGCGCAAAAAAAAAAGACTAAATGAAAAGTAATAACGGCATTTCGGTTACTGAGCCGCGCGCGTATTTCGATAGAGCCCTTTTTTTTGGTCCTATATAGTCGCGCGTATCGGGCGGGAGAAAAAGTGAGAGAGAGAGAGAGAGAGAGTGAGAGAGAGAGAGAGAGAGAGAGAGAGGAGGGTTGGGGAAGAGACGGCGGGTGTGCACTAACTCGAAGTTAGTGAAATTTCATACCGAAACGGCCATTGATGGGCCCGCGAGCTCGCCGAAATTCATTTAGCCAGGCGGAACACCGAAAATAATTTTCCCTGTGCATTGTCGACGCGTCGAGCTCTTCCCCTTTCTCCTCCCACAAACACACACACACACACACACAGCCATACAGCCACACAGACTCGCGGATACACTAAATGCCGAAATGGATATGATTTTTCCGCGCTGGTGCTGGTGCTGCTGGTGCTGCTGGAAAAACGTAACGGCGAGGGTGTGAGTGGGAGAGAGACAGAGAAAGAGATAGCCATCGGTATTGGGCATGCGGGGGTTACATAGCGGTGAACGACAAAACGAGTGAAAGAGAGAAAGCGAGGCGCAAAACAATTTCGACCGCGCGGGAAAAGCAAGCGGCCGGCTTATAATTGATAGCCGCGGTCATTCTCTCTCTCTCTCTCTCTCTTTCTCGCTCTGGTGCAGTATTTGGCCTCTCGATCTCTCTCTCTCTCTTTTCATCGCTGCGAAGCCGCTGCGCGGGACTAGTATAGGCTGCACCGCTGGCGCTGACTTGTCGTGAGATAGCTGGGGGGAGGGACAATCGAAATTTGTTTATTGTCGCGTGATTTCGAATCTATGAAGTAAACTCCCGTGAATTTCCGCTACATCGGCTCGGGTAAAAGAGAGAGAGAGAGAAAGAAGAGATGCCACGCCTCCCCTCCCGCTCCCCCCCCCCCTTCCGTGGAAATTGATATTGCTCTTCGGGAAATCGAACTTTCGCGCGCTCGTGTCCGGCCCATCCTTTTAATTAGCGCATTTATATCCCCCTGCAGCCTATATACGTGGAAACACAGCGGCTTCGATAAATCGCCGACGGACTAATTGAATGCCGACGCGCGCCGACGCGACCGCCTGCTGTATAGATTAAAAATCACATGTGGTAATTATAATTTGTCTGCCGTCAAGTTTATACGGTTCGTGTGCATGTGCGCGCCAATAGCAGAGCGTCGAGCTATTTGGATTATTTCTTTAATATATATATATATATGTATCTTTTAATACGCGGACCGGATTGGATTCGCGTAATTAGATTTATTTTGTTTAGAGATTGAAAGAGATTGAATTTTTGCGCCTTGATTGATTCGCTCGCCTTTTGATTTATAATCTTTTCGTGCACTAGAAGATGTTTGTATATACTACCCGGATCGTGGTTTTTGGCTGAGACTCGGTTAAAAGTAGAAAGCGCGAGCTTCAATTTTTGGGCTTAGTTTCTTCCAGCTCTTTACAGCTTTTATATAACTTTGTGAAGAAATCATACTTTATGCAAAAGGCCTGAAATTAAAGCTCCTTCTTTGCGAATAGTATCATGCACAGTGAAAACTATGCTTTTCGCGGAGTTCAGTACGTGCGGCGTCGTGAGTGCAGCATTTTTAATCATTTGTAATTTTAATAATTGCTGATTTTTCAGAATCTTTAACAGTTTTAACCGGTTGCCAACGACTCTTATGAGTTGAACGAGGAAATATGATGACAAGTTTTTCTAAGGTGTGTGCGACTGCGATGCTAGCTTTTAATATTTATTTTTATAATTAATTTGGTGTATCAAAAGAAATTTCTGATTTATTGGTATACAGCCCGATGATGAAGGTATAATAATTAAAACCTTCGAAACGTCGCAATAAAAGTTTTTACAAAAACAAATTGCATCCTTCAAAACTTCAAAAACATGGTTCAGACAATCAATAACTTCATCTAACATGTAAAGTCACTTCTGTCTATTTGGTGTTCGTCTTACAAAATTATTTTAACAGCTTTCCCCGAATAATAGCAATACTGAATTGTGTTTGATATTTTCGAAATACCATTATACTATTTTAACATGAACTACATACTTGAACTACTTTAACTCTTTTTCATAATTTGGTATCGAAAACACACATCCCAGAGTTTCAGGTAAATCCAGGATTTGAGATTTAAACCTCTCTCGTCTCCTAGTGTTTGTTCTGATGATTTTATTTTCAATTTGTTTTGGACCACGCACTCTTATGATTATAAACAATACTTGTGTGGTCCCTAATCATTATATTAAAAAATAAACACATAAAAAGGCTGTAGTCATAATAACTTTTATAATTTCGCACAAAAATAAACACGTGTTATTTGTGAAGATTTATTTACATTATAAAATCAATATGTTTGTATATAGAATCGTCCACCATTTATTAAATATAATATATCAGAGTATTGAATATATTAATTATTTGGTAGGATATATTTACTCGGACGTTGGCTAATAAAAGATTAAGGACGAGAGTAATGTCTGGGAATGTCATCGTCGTCGGTCTGATATAGTTAATTCTGTACACATAATTATTTAAAGCAGGGTTTAAATTAAATATTTCAAAATAAATCAGTTCAGTATTATATACACAACCGCAGAATCAAGTCCAACTCGCCAAGTTTTTATAACTTTTCCCAAAACCGTGTAACAAAAAAAAAACATTCTACGTTAAAAACAACATAGAATTGGTGCAATTTGATGCAATAATTAGTGATGACGAGAAAAGTATGGTTATTATTGAAACTGCAGATTTGTTGCTCAGTGATAAAAGTGAAACGAACTTGGATGAAATTGATTCCTCTCAACTTCATCAACAATCCTCTTCTTTTGTATGCGAATCAAAAAAAAAAAAAAAAAGAATCACGCTCATCAGTCATACACAGCACACTCGCACAAATGGAAATTCTCTCAACAACAACTCGGCATCACTCGCGCAACCTCAGATTCCCATCTCTCGCTCTCTCGGCGTATATATATATATATATATATATATAATCCTAAAGCCCCTGCCTAAATTCAATTAACCTTAAAATCTAAACCCCGGGCCGCTATACACGCCAGCGAGACGATAAACATCGAACTTTATCGCTGTCCAGATAGTCTCACTCTCTCTATCTTGCGCGCGGCGCCGCCGCACAGTTCCGTCTCCTCAGTAGGTCGTATTCCCCGAAAAATCTTTCGAACACAAAATACGAAAGAGAGCGATAAAAGGAGAGCGAGAGCGAGAGAGAGAGGCGGACAATAAAAGAGCAGGCGCAAGAGGCAAGAGGAGAAGAAGAAGAGAGTATCCGTCGCGCGTATAAATTTCATTGCACCACACGCGCGGTAAGAGCGAGAGAGAGAAGAAAGCCCACCGAGCGAGCGTCTTTATTTCAGGACTAGAAAAGATTGAAGTGGCGAGATGTTTCGCGCTGCCGTTAACCGTATACGGCGGCCTCCTTCAACCTTGTATATATATATATATACATGTGTGTGCAGGGCTGTTTCTCGGCTTGTGTGTGTGTGTTAAGGAAGCCGATTCGTTTCGGCCACGGTGGCGGCGAAGAGTATAATGGGCGCCTGCCTGTCATTGCTCGCCCAGGCCATCGGTCTACATTTTCGACTTTTCAAAGCGCCGCGCGCGCGTGCCTCCTTTTGCGCAGCCGCTGCGACAACGATGATGATGATGATGATGGCGAGATGCCGGGAGAACGCGTTGGACGCTGTGAGCTTTTGACGTCGCGCTGCGAAGGTATTAGAGGCTGTAAAGTGTCTAATGCGCGTAAAGTTGCCGCTCTCTACAAATGACGCTCGATGTACATACGAGGACAATCGCGAGAGATTATTTCGTCTCTTTCGTCGTCTATTATTGTATATGCATGAATGAAAATTCGCTTTATGTCGTTTTAATACATTCATGAGTTTTATGCATAATATACATTACACGGAAAAAAATCGCAAGCAAACATTACTTAATTTAGCTCGGCAGATTACACCGAAGCAGGAATTAAGCAAAATGTATTGAAGTTATTGGGCAGATGTTACTGAAAATATTCGGTAATACATACTGAAATAACAGTCAAATACAAAGTGCCTAAATAATAAAGCAAAGATTACTTTGCCGTCTTCCAATCGCGAATGTGTATAATACACTCTCTTTTACTAAAATGTAAACATTACCTTTTCAAGTTATTTAATTTATAAGTCTTAATTTTATATTCAATATTTTCCGAATTTGTACACCCTGTGTATTAAATTCGCCTGTCGGTTGCTATGCACATATCACACGGTGTAAACAACTATAGCGGCAAGCGACAGAAAATCCACGCGCGCGAGCAATAATTACTTGATTGGCTAGGTAAAGTATGCCTAACTTCTTTTGATTAATTAACCTCGATTGATCAAGCAAAATTTACCGAACTAGTTCTGTAGATGTTCTATAACCGTCAATCACATCTTGCTTGACGAGTTCAGCTCAAGCTATTCGGTAAATTTTGTTTGAAGGTTCGTGAAACTCTGCTTGCGATTTTTTTCTGTGTAGGTACGATATGTTGAAGTAGCAGGATATTGGGTGATAAAGGGTGATGCATAGATTAAGTATATATGTGGATCATTAAAAATTATATGATGTTCAATTAATAATACGACTTGGTAATTATAAAATAAGATGAATATGTAACCATTCGGGGCCAAATTATACTGAAGTTTAGCTCTAAAATTGATCGTATTATGTATACATATAATACGATCTATGTATATCATAAACTTAAATGTAAAGTAAATTAATTAGTCAAAATGAATAAATGTACCGCGAACGATAATAGCCATATTTTTATGAATTCATCTATCGGAAAGCATACTTTATTAAATGGCTTATATAAGCACAAAGAAAATATAATTGTGCAAAAACGCAGCGCGCGACGTAAGTCTCTGGCCTAAATCGAATTTATTTATAATTAAATTAACTTCGAAAAAATAGATTTCCAACGATCTTACGCACACGCGCGCGACAATTAAAATATATATATATATATATATACGGAATAAACCGCAGTCGAACATTTGACACGAAAGGGTACGAGAAGAAGCCTCATACATCACAGGGCTTCGCGCGCAAAGGGAGTTGACGCGCGCGACAGCAGTAGCAGCCTCTCTCTATATATGTACGCCAAAGGAAAGCGTGAGGGTAACCAGATGAATCATAGGCTCCTCTTTCTCTCTCTCTCTCGGCGTGTACATCGGGAATAGCGAGTGTACTCCAGTTTCGTCACCGCACGCAGAGCCGCGCTATTTCGTCCGAGGTCTTTTCGGTATACCGTATAGAACGAGAGAAAGAGAGGAAGAGAGAGTGAGCGAAAGAGAGAGAGAGAGAGAGAGAGAGAGAGAGAGAGAGAACAAATTCGACACGCGAGAAATCGAGCATGACGGCTTATTTGTCTTTGAGCTGCGCGTGAATTACAGATTGAATGGCAGAAAGTTAACCCGGCGCGAGGGCGGAATTTCAATTAAGCGGCCAGTGCGTGCGCGCGTCCCCCGTCACTCGCGTGACCTTTGTATATGCACACGCGCACGCGCACGCACTACACACATAGATACCGCCGCTTTCGCTCTGCGGCAAATTGAAAAGAAAAATATCCGTCGGCGGGTGTTGCGTATCTCTCTTTTTTTTTTCCTGCTCTTCCGGTATGTGCGTGCGCGCGAGACGACACACGGAGCAAAATGTATTAATTAAACAAATTCGTAGGTGGCACCGATGTTGCTGCTGCTGCTGCTGCTGCTGCTGCTGCTAGTCCTGTATTGGTTTTATTCCGTGTCGATCGACTTTCTGTTTGTTTAATAATATTTGACGGATATGGCGATAGGTATACAATGTATACATAGGCCAGTGCTACTCTCTATTTATATATATATATATAAGTTCGCACTGGGAGTATTGGGAGTTTGAATTTTTATATAGATTCTTCGAATGGGACACGCAGTGTCAATATAGCAGCCTGTATGTACTATATACATTTGATTTGGGGACAGTCGCAAGTGCGACTGTAGCTATTAAAGATCGACTTGATTATATGTATATGACTTCGTGACTTTATTATTGCGAAGGAGTTGGAAGTTAATTTGTCGGGAAAAATTTTTTTTTTGTTTCTTTATAACGCACGCATGTGGCGTATCAATGTATCAGTTATAACTGTTGATATAATTTTTGTCGGGTGCAAATGTTGATTGTGTTTTACGAATCGTGGTAATTACGCGTTAAGCTGTGTTTAGATCTGACGATCTTGCAACATTTCTCAATAAATTGTACTGTAGCGATTATTATTATTAGATATGCAGTTAATTATACAATCAATTCTTCGCAAACTCCATTCCCACAAATTCGTGCGATGCTACGAGGAAAGTCGAAAAAATATTACAGTTGCACCGCGGCAGATAATTTTATAACTCTTAGGTATCACATTACTTTTTTAACGACAATTCCGCTGGCTTAAAAGAAGGAAATCGCAGTAGTGCTGCACCGGACCAATTATTCAACGAGAGATAACTCAGCAGCAAAGTAAATTTATTCGGTACATGCACTCGACGGTGGCAGTGACTCGAAAATCGTTCTAAGAAAACCCCACAGACTTTAGCCCGGACGAAGTTACAGGAACAAAAAAAAAAGGAAAAAAAAAGAAAACAAAACAAAGGCGCGACGACAAAGTGGACAAAAAATTATTTTTTCACGCAGCTACGATAATTTCGACAGAGGTATATACAAAAACGGCGCGGAGCGTGCGATAATTGGAACCAACTCTGCTCTTCATCTCTCTCTCTCTCTCTCTTTCTCTCTCTCACACCCTATATGCACGCTTTCTCTGTCTTTCGTCTGCAAAAGAATAATTTTACGGGTTGCAAAGAGAAACCGGAGCAAAAAAGGGGAACGCGGTGTAAAAGGGCCGCGGGCTAAAGAAGTCATAGAAACAAGAGAGAGAGAGAGAGCGCGCGAGAGAGCGAGAGAGAGACAAAGAAACACGGCGATAGGCAGAGAGAGAGGGGAGGGGAGGGGGTACAGGGTGGATACAAGAAAGAGAAAGAGAGAGACACAGAGAGGCGGAGTGAGAGAGAAGGAATGAAAGAAGTAAAATAGTACCGGCGACGACTCTAAACGAAGGAAAACCTCATTCCGTCTGGTCGGTCGCCGACGTTGCGCGAGCGTAGCCGCTATTGTGCCCGAGGCAACTATTGTGTAGCTCTAGATGAAACCACGGAGTGCGCGCGACCACACACACACTCGTACACACACACGCGCGCCCGCACACCAGTGAAGCCCATGGTTCTTTTTGCTGCCTGCGACTCGCGGGCCTTTTTTTCACACTCCTACGGGGAAATCTCCACGGCACGCCTCGATGTCGTCGTCGTCGTCGTCGCAGTCGTGGTACGCCTTCTTTCCCTTTTCTTTCTGCGCCACCAGGGGGAGGACGAAGGTTACTGTGTACGCGCCACGCGACAAAAAGCCAAGCTCATCTCTCAGCTTTCGGAGAGAGACGCGGTGCGCGAATCGAGCTTCTTTCATCGCATGCGTCGACCCGCAAAGTTATGAGACGAAATGCTAACTCTTGTCTTCTGCACATCTTTAGACATGTGGGAACTTGTGTGTGCGTGTGCGTGTGTGCATGTGTGTGTGTGGATACAGGTGTAATGAGAGTTCTTTAGAAATGTCCGTAGAAAATAGTTCGATTTTTAGTGAGGTTGAATTGAAAATTTAATGTAATGTATACTTCAAAATTCGTTTGTGCATCACTAAAAGATTGGAGATAATTAGAAGACGGAGATAGCTATTTTTTTGAGAAATTCGATGTATGATTGTAATTATTGAAAAAGATTGACATGACCTTGGCTTTTAAAACGCATAAATTTGTCGAAGATTAAAGTAGCTTTATTCTATCCAATTTTCTTTTCTGTAGAACTAGTTGTGACTATTTGTATTGGATAAATTGATAATAAAAAATATTAGAATTATTATAATAGATTATAAGAGAAATGCGAGGAATTCCATAAAGCAACTAATATAACCAACAGATTGGTACTTAGCTCCCTGACACTTATTTTATACTTATACAAAAGTCTTTGTGCAGAAAATGGCTTATGTTTTTTCGAGTGTTTTCCTCTGAGCGGTTTGTTATCGATTCCTAACCACTCTCTAAGAAAAAAGTATCGACTCTTTGGCTTTAAGGATGGTTACAGTCTTTCCAGAAATAAGTCGGCATTGCTATGGTCGGGTTAAGAATAAGCTGCAACTGACGGACTCCGAAGCAATTGCGCAATGCCCGCAGAATAAAATCATGACCACCCCGCACAACGATCACCAGTTGACCGTTACAGAGCAGTAGCGCCAGGTGGTAAAAAACCAGTGTAGATTGATTTCCACACCATCGATCCCTAAGATTTAGAGGATATATATAAAACGATATTAATCCCGGTTCGTTTCTTCTTGGTAACCTTTGTCGTATGAAAAACATTTTCTCTAAAACAGAGAACCTAACTACACGAGAAATTAAGAATATTTGTCAGTTTTAGAAAATAAACAGGTTTAATAATAGTAAGAGTTTTTAGGAACTAATAATATTCATTTTGTTTTCAATCAAGAATACATTGTTTATAGAGTCTTTCAGCTATCTATCTGTCTGCTAACTTCAGTATCATAAGATTTTGGATGATTTAAATAGCTTCAGGGCTTTTATACTTCGACTTTCCCATGTTGTGTCGCCATATTACCTTGATAGCTCCAAGTTATTGTATCTAAGTTTCCTCAGGGTTTAAAGAGTTGAATGTTTTTTACATGCTTTTTTTTAAATTCACTTTATGACAAGCGCTATAGGATGGTATAAGTCGCTAAAGTATCAGTTCCGATGCCAAATTACATGTGTTGTTGGTGTTGGCATCCTTTTAGGAAGTTAAGTGCCAGTGAATTAGTAACGGTATTTTTCTTGCATACAATTTCTTTTATTTCGAAAATGTACTTCGGTATGATATTATCTCGAGACTGTTTTTTTCGATATCGCAAAGTTTCTTCGAGCAAGAGGTCAAAAGTCTCTTTTGGGTTTCAAATATTGCCCAAAGTTTTTATTCATGCTAACGCGAACCTTTTTTTTCTTATTCGGTAAACAGTCAATAGGTCAGAAATATAGTGTATTATAGTTATACTATCTAATAATACTTCCAAATTAAAAACATCTAATTTTAGAAAATAATTGAAATTATTAAAATAATGTGCCTCGAGGTTTATTTTGTAAGTACACCGTACATTATGTAGCAAAACTAATTCAGGTCTCGGAAGGTACAAAAAATTTATGAATATCTTATAATTATAGATTATACATATTATAGATGTTGTTTTTATTTATTTATTTATTTATTTATTTATTACTTTAAACGAGCATAGCCCTTTTTTACAAAGTAAGACATATTAGCTAGCAAGTAGTACACACTAAGGACCCTATTTAAAACGCAATATATAGGATTATTTTGCCGCATGTTAAAACTATATAAAAATATATTTCGAGAATATTGACTTTGTGACATATACAATTGATATTCTAAAGTTAATGGTTTATGCAGAAAATGGTTTTAGTTTGTTCAGATTCTGAAAATTGAGAAAAACCGAAGAATTTTCTATTTTCGTAAAAATAGACAATTTGATCAATATGATATTTTGAAAATAGTTCACTTAAATTTTATAGGATGGTAATTAATATTATATAAAAACCAAGTGTTGAATAATATTTCTTGAATTTTTTTGTTTTAATATGTTGGTAAACTCTGACTGAAGAACCCATTCAACCAGCCATTAATCAATCGGTTTTTTAATTAGAATTCTTAATGGCCTTTTACGCAAAGCCCGGACTACCACCGATTGGCATTCTACACGTTTTCAAAGCGTTGTAACTTTCCGGATTAACTTACGTCAAAAAATGTTTTTCGTGTAAGCCTTTCAGATTCTGCTTATTAAAAAGTGATTATACTAACTGATTTCAAAATATCGATATCGAACTTAAACCGGCAATTAAAAAAAAATCCTTACTCTCTAAATTTGAAAATGTGAAAACTGATCCTCGTAATAGAAAATATGTACAATTTTCTAGTACGAGTTTTTACATTTTCAAATTTAGAGAGTAGGAATATGAATTTATTTTAATGCAAAAACGAGTGGATCTAGACAGTGATTTCCTGTATACACAACATGTTTTATTATGGTAAAAATGATACTTTTTCAATTCGAGTAAAAGAGTGATCGAGAGAGAAGAAATGAAAAGAATATACAGAAGTGCGGCAATCACTTTTCAGTATCCATTATAATGTATTTCAGTTAACATTATGAATGACGTTATAAAGAAGTGCATGTGCAAGTGTACAAAGAGATGCAAAGAGAAAGAGATGAAGGGGGTGGGGGGAGGGCGGGGAGCGAAGGCAGACATAGAAAAGGAGTTTTGTTCCGGAAGTACAGCGCGTAGGTACAATGCGGTTCTTACGTTGCGTACATAATGCGTCAACAGTCCGCTTGGAAGCATACGAAAGGCTTTTATCTCCGAGATGCGAAACTCTATTATCTGAGAGCAACTCTTGCGTATGAAAATGCGACGAAAAAAAAAAGGATCCTCGTGGCGAATAAAGGACAGAAAGTCTAATGAATTTTACGAGGTGTTAGCGGAACAGTGTTAAATTTCTTCAAGAGCAGTCCATTTTGCACTTTGTGCACTTCTGCCCATGCTGTGGATGTAATTTAGCGCTTATATTTATTGGGAGGCGTTAAGTTGCGAACGAAATTGAGAGACGGCCTTTCAGCAAAAAATTAATGAATATGCATAAAGGATTTCTTGTGCTCCGGTGAGACGTATTCCTTTTTTTAATTTTTAGGTATAAATTAGTGGATTCGTATTTTGAAGAAAGAACAACCTGTAAGTACTGAAATACATAATATCGCATTGAACATCTAATTAGAAATTGCTGTAAAAACTATATATAAAAATATTTAGCTTATTATTGAAATATTTTTGGCAATAATTTTTCTCGATTATACATTTAATTGTAACTGTTGCAACTACGAACGTAAATACAATGTGTAGCGATTGTAAACAAACAACCCTTGTTAGTTTTATTGAAAACAACTGGGCTTCACATACATACAAAGCACACTAGAAAATACACAGAACACTGAATAACAAAATCAATTGTGAATCGGGCGATTCTAAAGTCACAAAACTCTATGTTCGTATGGAGAAAAATAATCCCGAGGAACAATATGAATAACGCAATGTTTCCTATATACTCGATTTTTCAAATTTCATTTAGCAGCATAATAAAACGAAGCCAGCACCCGAATGCACATAATGAACGAACTCTGGCATAGTCGATGAAATTCCGCTAGTTAGTATAGAATATACGCACAGTTTATCGTCAAAAATATCGCACACAATGAGATACAAAGATAATGCGCAACATCACAGGCCATATGCTATACTTGGGCTCTAATTAAAGTTGGATTTTCCGCCAACGTTTTGCCGATCAATTCATTCGTCTACAACAAAATGATCATCATAGACTAATGGAGAGGCCGAGCGTGAGGCTGGACCATGGACTTATCGCTTTTTACGCGTATAATGCATAAATCAGCGACCGCTCGCGCATTTGGCCTATTTGTTCAAAAGCAATCGGTGCCGTTACACTCGCTTCATAATCGAGATCCCAGGCTCATTGGGACGCACGCACGCGTTATATGAATAGAATTTCACCAAGCTGCATTTGTTCGGCAGATGTGTGTACCGTTTTGTTTTCACGGCTATGCGCTCTATTTAACGCAGCTGCGCGTCGATTTGTATACTCTCTCCCTTTTTTGAAATTATTATGACGCACTTTATACCAAGGCAGGCAATGAGGTTACCTTATTTTGTTCTGTCCTGTGTACATTTTTTTGAAAGTATGAGTGTATTTATTAGCATGACTGAGTGTACGCGCGTGTGTGTGGATGTGCATTGCAACATGTGTGAGTGTATAAGCGAGTTTAATTTAATTCGCACGTGTTGAGTATTCACACAGTGTTGAGTATTGAGTGTGGAGAACGATATTTTAAGGCGGATAATCGTACTGAGGCTGTGATCTCACGGAACGAGACTTGAAATAATAATTATTAAGACTGAAACCAACGAAAATAAATCTTATTTATCTATGTATGTCTCACACTCACACTCTCTCCTTTCCAGTGAATACGCAACGTTAGCATTAGGAATCAAAGTAATTTAGCAGAGACTCGAGTATGTAAATCGTGAAGTCGAGAATGAAATCGCTCAAGTTAAAAATCGTTTTGTATTTACTATCATGGAAACAGTTCTCGATCGTCTATATAGACGACATGATCCCATTCCAATATAATCCACTATTCATTTTTACAAAAACGTACTTCATTGACTCTTTTCATGCTTTGTATGTCGATGTTTAATTGCTAAAGAACCATTCAGTCTTCGCTGGATAGCTAATTTTACGAAAACAAAGTAAAAGCAATGATTTTAGTGACAAAAATAGTGACTAGGAACTGGAACAGTAAGGGTATATATAAATCGGCGACACAATTTTTGCTTAATGTTCCTCTGCTGTGTTTGAGGCATATGTATGTGGGCGCTGATGCGATCGTTAACAACTGGGTTATATGCACACGGAAAAAAATCACAAGCAGAGTTTCATGAACCTTCGAGAAAAATTTTCCGAATAGCTTGAGCTTAACTCATCAAGCAAGATGCGATTGACGGTTATAGAACATCTACAGAACTAGTTCGGTAAATTTTGCTTGATCAATCGACTAAAAGAAGTTAGGCATACTTTACCTAGCCAATCAAGTAATTATTGTTCGCTTGAGTAATAAACTTGAGAAAAATGTTTAATTTTCTGCGTTTTATTTTTTATTTTTAATATAGTACATTGTATAAGGTAACGAAAAGTATATAATAATCA
>UELU01144764.1:0-40265 GCA_900490025.1 Megastigmus dorsalis
CCCCCTCGCCCGAATGCATTGCGCTCGGGCATTCGACCGAACCGTGTGCGCTTTTCGCAGCTCGAAATGACTCTTTGTATGCTTCGGTGCGTACCTATCCCACTATACATACACTTATAGGCCTCGGCTCCTGCATGTGTGCAATGTGTGTGTGTGTGTGTGTGTGAAAGACTGCATTTATGCATGCGTGTGTGCATCTATAAGTTTGCATGTGTGAGCTCGACGATTTTTATAAATGCGTGCGTGTCTGCGCGTGTGTGTGCGTGGATTCGTGTGATGTAAAGTTGTCAGGTAGCGCGTCCGAATGTGTGTGCGAAATGATTGAAAGAGTTGCGAGCCGGTGTGACTACGTATATATATGCGTGTATACACAAGCGCTCGGGTAAGTTCGTGCGCGTTTGAGTATGTCTCAATGTGTGTGTGTGCAGTGTGTGTGAAACAGGAGGCAGTGTAGGACAGGAAAATACTTTCGACGTGCTGTGGCCGTAGCCTCGTCTTATCCGAATGCGGGCGAACGAAGAACCGCGGGCGTTTGCTTCTCACTCTCTCTCTCTCTCTTTCTCTCTCCCCCTGCAATGTGTGTATCTGTACGTGTGTGTATAGCTGTGTGTGTGTGTGTTTGCGCGCGCACAAGCCGGAGTAATCGAACGGAGAACTTTTAGTGTACTTAAAACCAGCACTGCTATAGTTTCGTGTCGTGTGGTCGATTCGGCTTTCTTTTTACGATTTATCCAGCCAAACGGAAAGAGGAAATTATATGTACAGCTTGCAGCGCCTTCTTTTTCTTTTTTTTCCCCCCATGGACGACTGATTCTTTATTTTTTTTTCTTTCAGTGCAATTTATATCTTGGAGATGAAGTTTTTGATAAGCTTCTTTTTCAGTAGTGAAATTGACTTTTTTACGTCTTTGAATTTTAATAAATAAATTGGTTTTTTTTAGAAATATCATAATTGAATTAATAAAGTTAATATATATATGATAATAATTTCGATTGAACGTAGAGAAAAGTTATGACTAATTTAGCTAGATTTATGTAAAGTTTTCCATAATTTATTTGTATCGATTCATTTATACACTAAATTATAATAAATTTTCATGCTAATGTTTTCGTGAAGCCTAATTTTATTTTAACTAACTCGAACTCGATAGTTGAAATCAAGCATTCAATTTCCGCGTAAACCTTTGCACAAACATTGCTCAATGCGCATTCAAGCAAAGCCAGTGTCTTGCAATTAAGAACTTTTTCAAAGTTTCTTTCTACTTTACTGTTTCGGACTGTTCGGATATCGACCAGAAAAACTTTAATCGATTCAATCTTCGTATATATGCCTTAGTACGTGCGTAGCACTGTGATTTCTTGAAAAAAATCGTTGAATGTAAAGCAATTTTCTATACTTTTCGTAAGCTATTAATATTAATGAAGTAGGAATAGCGATATATATGTACACACATGTATAGAATCGTTATTATTTATAAATTATGCAGTTAAGAGTTTTATGTGTCTTACCCATTCGGGCATTATCCACTTACGGTATTCTTCTAAATATTAATTTAGATTCGTCTTCTTACAAGTTTTTATATAAGTATGTAACGAAATTTATACTCAATTTTATCTTCAATTACGCTTGAATGGCTTAACAACTAATTAAATAAACATTTAGTATGCTCTATCGCATTATCGATAACCTATATCAATGCAGCTAAATAAATATGAGTGAAAAATAATAATGATTCGTCAAAGAAAAATTTCCTTGCTGGATAATGTAACCAAAGTGCGATGTTCACGTACATCAGAATGAACTGCTTTGATATTCATTAAGATTTTGAAATCGTTTTGAAGCCCATAAAACGTGTCGTGTGACCTTATTCATCCACTAGGCCATAACAACTCATAATTTACTGATGCAATTATATCTCACTAGAATTCAGTAAAAAATGTTCAAGACCTGTGCAATACAGTTTCGTCACACACATCTAATTGATTAGAAATGAAGCTTTTAAAAAGCGATTGCATTACATATAGAGTTATTTACTTACACCAGCTCTAATATGTATATATATATAAATGAACTAAGTTGACCTTAATTGCTTATTGAGATTCGCAGAAAATTTGACAGATGAAAACGAAAGTTAGAATTTTAATCGATTGAATTTCAATGTCTAAGACCGTGTGCGGCTTTCGCTGAATACCTGTTATATATACATAGATAGATATTTTCTTACATTTAAGCGACTTGGAAAATAAGTGATTTCTTGCGAGTCGGTCATTCACGTGGCTATAACCACTGACGAAATGGCCACTTCATATCTCGCTGCGCCGCGAGTAAAAATTTTAAGCCTGTGTAACACTTTCGTCACACATCCCATGATATATTAGAAAAAATAACCTTGTAAAACCGATATTGCATTACATAAAGATACTTGTCCAGGACGCTATATATATATATATACATATACCGACGTGTGTGTGAAGTGCAAGCATTAATTGGCACGCAAACTTTTGCAAACTCATTTAGTGCGTTACTTAGGAGTCGAAAAATGAACGGAATTCACGCGACGATGGAAGAGGATGACACGAGAAACTGGCCCTAATTCGCCGAAATATAAAACGAAGCTCCAGCAGCAGCAGCGGCTCGTTATCCAACGCAATCTGACATCATACATCATCGTGTTAACAAGCGTCCGAAGCTTCTTTCATTCTCTCGATCTCACCGCACACACACACACATACACACGCAGGCAGACGCAGGCACAAGCAAGCACATATCCACGTATACATAAAGAGACGTCGATTAGCGGGCGGTCGCCGTACGGCGCGTAGCTGGCGTAACTATACGACCCACTAAAACTCGGCTCCTCGGTCCGTTGCATAATGCGAGGTTGCGGCGGCGACGGCTCGCGTTCTCCGCTGCACCTACGCCTTCGAAGATTTCCGATGCGGCGGCGGCGGCGGCGGCGGCGGCGGCGGCGGCGGCCACTAGAGTCAGACTCTCTCTCTCTCTCTCTCTCTCTCTGACTGGCGTGCGAATTTCACGAAACAACGGCCGTAAAGTTGGCCGGTTGACGTTAACGAGCCCCGCGCGCTATGGGTTAATGCATGCGCGCGAGGTTCACGCGTAGGCGGAATAAAGTTAGCGTGCCAGCGGAGCAGCTTATATAGCCGTATACATACATGCACGTTTCATTCTAAGCGCGATTCCTCGCGTTTTTTTGGACGGATGTTTTTTCTTTCCTTTTTCTTTTTTTGCTTTGATGGGGACGTTTGAGTGGTGGCGAGAGAGAGAAAGAAGATTGTGCTGTGTGCATATATATGTGTTCTGAAAATTTGCGTGATTGTAGAATCGTGTGTATGTGCGTGTGTGCGCGGGAAGGAAATGATCGATGTGCGATTGCGTTGATTGTGCAGCGAGTGAGAATTATTGTGGAGAATTTCTCGTTGTGCGCGGGGCTATCGATGTGAAAAGCTTGATGAACAAATCACGCGCTCTAATGTTAACGATACTCTATTGTCTATAACAGTTTTTTTCAAGATACGCGATACCGAAGATTATGATGAAATGTTTATAATGCCTCGTATTAGTCTAAACTTCCTTATTCGGCTTTAGAAGATTTACTTTTGATACGAATGAGAAACTGAAGTTGATATTTTTTAATTTGAGCTTATATATAGGCGGTCGTGAGTCACTGGAAATGAGGATGAGAGATGATGTGGGTTGGGCATACGTTAAACTATTTGCATAGTTGAATTTTAAGATGTTTCCTTGTATTAGGCATCCCAGACAATAGTATATAGGCGGATTTTTAACATCTTTAACTTATTAAAATTAAAGCACATATATGATGTCAGCTTAAGATATCTTTGATCTATAAAGTATGACAAAAAGCTGCACATCTATACTTTCCATCAGCCGCTGTTAATTTGTTCTTCTTCAATACTACCAAAAGTTTGATAATTAAACATTTTAATAAGCTTCGATATTGCTGTTAGACCGTCAAACCCTCAGAGTTTAAAAAAATGTAATGTCAGTCCTCCCATATTTAATTCTAAAAGTCATTATTGCATAGACAATTTCTGTAACAATATCGACTTCTTCATTAATCTTTTATTTACATCTGCCAATTTAAAAAGCTCATAGTCAATAGAAATAATAACAATTCTAGATTCCATAGCACCGCGACGCGCAAATTGCTCTCCACCGAAACGGCATAAGCACATCGTACCAGCTTAGCTCATCTCCAGAACCTTCACCGAACGAAAATCAGCCTGCCAACTCTGTACACAGACACACACACACACACACACACACACAGACACACGCACGCACACACGTTCACGCACTGCCTCAGCAGCATAGCAGATGTCTGGGATATAGAGGCATACATATACACAGAAGCGAAGCGAGTGCGCGTATAAGCTTCTCGGCGCGCAGTTGCCAACGAGACGACTCTGCACGCTCCGAAAACTTGGTGCAGCAGTGCTCACCTCACCTCTCTCTCTCTCTCTCTCTCTCTCTCTCTCTTTCTCTCTGTTAGGCGCGTTATACGTGCATATAGTAGCGAGAGATGCTCGAGTCGCCCCTCTCCTCTGGCGCTCGCGCGAAATAAATCGCCTAACGAGGACTATAACCCTTCTTCTGGAAACTTATCCGTAATTAGCTCGGGCTTCCTCCTCCGCGCCGCCGCCGCCGCCGCCGCACGCGCCCGTAATCTATTACTCCGGCGCTACTAAATATTCCCCACCTACGAACCTACCGCTTCTCGCGCGCGCCACTCGATCTCTCTCTCTCTCTCTCTCACTCCTTCCTTCTACTTGTATATACTTCTACTTCTTTTTCTTCTTCTTCTACGGTGCCAGTATGGGTGTGTTGTTGTACGTATATAGAGTACTCGCTCGTACACAACATTTACCGGCTACCTTTCATACCTCGCGATAATCAAACTCGGAGCACCGAGCGAATAAACCTGTGTGTGTGTGTGTGAGTGCGGAGCGCATCCCGTAGGCCGTTTTCGTTTAATTGGGAAAATGTACGGTTAATGCGCTCGCGCCGCCGCAGCCGCCGCCGCCGCCGCAGCAGGCTGATGGCTCTTTTTATAATGCCTGGAGTGCAAAATTGAGCCTGTGTGTGCCCGGCCTCGCTCTTCTATATACATATATGTGTACGTACCGCAGCAGCGCGGTCTTTTTTATACGCTCTTTCTACCCTATACACCCCTGCTCTTCGGAGTCCCGCAATTTTTTTTTTACGAGGATGAAGATTAATGCTGATTTTGTTTTAAGGATGATTTTCGTGGCGGACGATGGAAGTTTTCATGTTTGATGGTCACGAGCTGCTGCTTTTTCCCCCTCCTTTTTTTTTTTTGTTCAAAGGTATATATAATGTAACCTCGTTGGCTTTGATTTCGGTTGCAGGGTGGCAGGCTCCCGTTTCTTCATCTATTTTTTCTTTTTTCGTTGCGCGCGCGGTTGTGATTAAGAGCGCGCGATTATGACCGAGAAGAAGACGTTAAGGTCGCGTATATATATATATATATATATATGTATGTATATAACACGCTTGCGAGGTGCAGGATTGATGACGCGGAAAGATTATTTATCGACGCGATGCTTTTGCGCGCGTCCGATGCGTATTATAAAGACTTGCGAGAGCCGTGCGGCTGCAGGTAATCTGTTTTAGCCGCTTCTTCTGCCGCGCTAGACTCGGCCGTTTGTAATTAACTACGGGCCTTAATATATTTTTAATAACTTTATATTCCTTTTGGTCGCGGTTTAAACAGAGCGTTTGCGAGAGCGTTGTTGCTGCGGAAAAACGCACTTACTGGGCTGGGTAATTAGTGTGAAAATGTTTGATATATGGGCAATTAACGGAAATACTAGCGATGTACGATTGACGCTTTTGAGTATATTGTATATAGAAAACGGCTAATAGATGAATACTTTGTCGTTATTGTTAATACTTTATTCAACAAATGAGTTTGTATAATTAAGAGAACGTATTATAAATTTTGAAATAGCGAGTTATATACACTTATATACATATATAGATGATGAATACCAAATGAGCTTTTAGAACAGTTCAAATTATATTTAATTGTCGCACAACGTAACACTATATTGTAATTGGTAAAAAAGCTAAAAAAAAAGAGAATACGAAAGCTTCGCTCATTATAAGATCTCCTAATAGTTTTCTTCGTATATATATATCTCCGTTTAAAAAAAAAACTCACTTTACTCGGTCCCGCGCAGAGAAACGAAAAAGTTCAACCAACTACTATATGACATTTAAAATTTACACACATATCACAGACTACACACAGACATATACTCACATATATAGAGAGAGGTAGTAAACGTCGAATAGCTGATCCCATGTACATACATATATATATATAGAGTCAGGCGGTATGAGCGCGATCCCAAGCACACACGCACGCATACACATATATAGCGCACATCTAGAACCTTTCTCGCACCTGTTACGCGTCTCTCACACTGCAGCCATCGTCGAAACTCTTCTCTCTCTTCTCTCTCTCTCTCTCCCTCTCTGGGTGGAAAAGGATGCTAACCTCTGCCAGCTGCGTATGGTGGTAGAGTATATATATATATAAAAGAGTGTACAGAAGAGGAGACCGGCGGCGGCGCGGTGGCGTCGACAAGAGAACCACGGGCGAATTCTTGCGCTGGCTTTTGGCGGGCAGTGTACGCCGAACAGAGGGGGGGAGAGAGAGAGAGAGAGAGAGAGAGAGAGGAGAAAAGTAGTTGGGTGAGGTCAGTGTCGAGAGCAGTGTTTGGACCCCGGGCCTGTGTGCAGCCGACCGCCGAGTAAGAGAGAGAGCATTGGACCGGCACTGCTGCACACGCACACTCGCAGTGCACTCCTTCCCGGTGTGTGCGTCTCTCTCTCCCTCTCTGTGTTGGCGCGTGTACGTGTACGCACGGAGAGAGAAGGAAAGAGAGGAGAGGACGAGGAGAATGCGCTCGGCAGCGGCGGCGGGCCGATGTACGTGCGTGACTGAAAACATATACGCGCGGCTGCGGCGGCTGCGGCGGCGGCGGCGGCGGCGGCGGCCCTGCACCGATGTGCGTGCCGAGAGAGCGTGTATGTATAGTATCGCTGCTGCACACACTGCCGGCCGGCCGGCCGCGGGGCCTCTACCGACTTGCGGCCTTTTTCCTATGTACATATACAACACGGCGTACTTTTGAGAATACGAGACCATTGCAAGCAGTGGATTCGTCATTGTCGACGAATCGTAACGAGAAAGATAGATTTGCAGAGAGATGTTTTTGAAAAGGTCCGGCGCGGCGTTTGGCTGCGCGAAAACGGGACTAATTGCGGAATATATAAAGAGATTTCACGTCCGTAAAAGAAATTACACATGCCTTATGGTCGTGTCTCACGGATCGGACTGGATCGCGATTCGCACTCCTCGCCTCTTCGTATATTTATGTACAAACTGCGCGGCCCGCAACTAATTTTACGTTATTTGCTGGTAATTATGAAACCATAGGTGTACAGATTTCGCGCGCTCAACTACTATTTTCGAGTGCATAATCGAAACTGTATAACGGAATTTTCTTGTCTACGAAAGCGACGATGAGCATTATACCATCGTCGCGCGATGTTCCGTGCAAAATTTTTAAAAGATGACGCGAACTGGAGCATCTTAGCAACAGATGGATGCGGATTTTCCTAAACGAAAAAGAAAACAGTAGCTTATATCATTTTTTACTCAAGATCATCCCGAAGATTATAAGTATATCTTGTACAAAGTAGTTTAAACTGCTCACTTTTAAAAACCGTCCACTCATTTTACAAAGACATTAATCTATATATACCATCGCACGCGAACCCATCCTGCAGAATATTATCCTATCACTCGGCCGGCGTCTTGGCTAAATCCCTGCACCGTCGACAATCAACGCCTCTGAAAATAAACCTCCTCTCCTCTTCTTCGCCAATTCCGCCCGCGGAAAAACCGCACCTCTCGCAGCTCGTCTTCGTACTACTACTACAACGGCCAAAGCAACAAAAGAAAGAGGAAAAAAAAACCACAGCTTTTCCCAACCTGTATACTCGCTGTCAAAACGAACAAGCGAGAGAGAGAGAGAGAGAGAGAGAGAGAGGCAATCGCGAAACAACAAAATTATCCACGGGGCAGACAAAAACATTCCTGCGCAGTGCAGCCACTTCCAAAAAGAGAAAAGGAGAAAGAAGAAGATGGAGGAGTAGGAGGAGGAGGAAGAGGAGGAGGCGCAGAGAGAAGAAAAGAAAAGAGGAGCAGCAGAGCCCGAAAACAAAAAAGACGAACAAAGAGGAAAAAGCATGATCCTCCGAGCCGAATAAGACTCTCTCTCTCTCTCTCTCTCTCTCTTTCACTCTTCTCCTCTCTGCTGCACACACACACACATATACATATATACAGTCCGTGCAGTACAAGCAGTTTGGACGCACTCGTCCGTGCGCTCTTGGCGCGGCATCCGAATTGCACTTGTGTGCGATTAAACTCTCCTCTCTCTCTCGTACTCTGCAGAGTACGTGCACTACGGAGCGAGAGAGAGAGAGAGAGAGGGGGGGAGAGCGTCGACGACGCGCGGTCCCGGTTTTCGCCGAGCGCATGGTGTGCAGTTCGCCAAGAGAGAGAGAGAGAGAGAGAGAGAGGACGGGACGAGGTGCATCGCCCTCCGTCGTTGCGTCAAGGCCAGCGAAAATGCGCTCCCTCTCTCTCTCGGTGCGCGGCACTTTAAGCCGCGAGAGCGCCGAGGTTCTCGCGCGCCGCGCTTTTTCGAGAGAGACAGACAGAGACAGAGAGAGAGAGAGAGAGAGAGGGGGAGGGGGTAGAGAGAGAGAGAATTGAGGCAGGCTCGATGCGCCGCTGCTGGCCAGCTCTCCTGCACCGCGCATAGTCCGCGAGGAATTTCGCGGATAGACGCGAGAAAAGGCGCGTATTAGTGCGAGTAGGCGCGAGGGCCGCGAAAAAAAATCCGCAGCTCGGACGCCTCGACGATTTTGCTCGTGCGATTTTGCCCCAGTATAATGTATACACATTAGCGATTTTTGCTCTCAATTATAAGTAAAGAAGCGCTGATGAAGTGAAGATTGCTCGGGCGGCTTGAATTAAACGCGAGTCCCAAGCGTCGCAATTATTTTCTTGCGTATACGCTATACCCGTGCGTGTATATACATACATATACACTCTAATTAAAGTGATTATTTACAGGCTAATAAAGGCTATATTTAACGAATACTCCATCCTACATATGCGCGCATCGAGAGAACACTCTGCACGCGTGTTCCGAATCATGCATCGAAATTTAAACAATGTATATATACATAGGACTCTCATCACGGCAACGCCCCAATACGCGAGCAACTCGCCAGCTATTCGGGGCATTTGACAATCTAGATTGCAGAGACTGTATCAGGTGTAAAATGGCCGCGGAACACAAGCCTATACGTATAGAGGAGCTTTATCCACATCTCTCTTTCTCTCTTGGTTTCTCGGTGGCTCTCTTTTCGCTCGTTTAGTTCATTCGCCTGGCTTCGGGGCGCGCGCACACACTCGTTCGCTCCTCGCACTCGCACTGCACATTCGCACTCACACACGCGCACAGAGAGAGAGAGAGAGAGAGAGAGAGAGAGAGAGAGAGAGAGCCAAGAGACACACACGCACGTATAAGCTATGGAGAGTCCACCTAACCGCCGAAAGCCCCTTCTCCTTTTCCCTTCGTTCGAGAGGCTCCTCTTTCGTTCGCTCCTTCTACTTCTCTCTCTCTCTCTCTCTCTTTCTCGCTGCTCCACCTCCCTGCAGCGCCTCTTCTTCTTCGCCTATCCTCATCTCTATCTCTCTCTCTCTCTCTCTCTCACTCTCTCTTACTCGGTGGGGCCCAGTCCATCGAACTATGCCTCGCTTCTTTCTGCCTTTTTCTACTTGCTGCTGCCGCTGCCGCGCCGCGCGCTGGCCTCTCCTCTCCGTCTCTCTCTCTCTCTCTCTCCCTCTCTTTTATCTTCTCTTTGGGCAGTCCGATATACGCGTGTGTACCATGCCTCTCTCTTTCTCTCTCTCTCTCTCTCTCTCTCTCTCTACATATATATACATTTCCTAGACTCTCTTCTTTCTCTGAGAGCGCGAGGAGTGCGGTGGCGCACACACGCCTTCTAAAATGGAATTTTCTTTTATGCCTCTCTGCAGTGCACGCGCGTATAGCCTATATATATACAGTTCCTTTTTTTTTCCTTTATTTTTCATGACTTCGAGATTCGGTATATACCGGCGCAGCGGAGCGGCAGCGACATTTCGATGAAGAATCAAAAGTGTAGCTCGCAGCTCCTGGCAAGAGCCAAGAAATACGGCCGAAATCCATAATTTTTTTTTACTGCCTCATAAAGTCTGCAGTGTCTTTTTATTGCATTGGCCATCGAGTTCTACTTCTTCTTCTTCTTTTTTTCCCCCGCGTGTGTACCGTATCGATATGGATTCTGCGTGTATAAGTATATTTTTGTTATTCCATTGTTTTTAAGTTATACGACTATAAACGTTGAGTATATATATATATATATATATGCGACGCAATAGAGTTTTTAGTAAAGATTTATTGATTTTTATACGTGCCGAGATAATCAATCTCTTATTTATGCGATATTCAATGGTTGATTATATGATATAGTTTTGGGTGTCTCGCGATACGTAATAATAACAGAAATGTCTCGCTGCACTTGCTTAATTTAAGGAAATTACTAGTCGTGTCATTTCTATAATCCTATACCGCAATAATGAAATATCGCTTATGACAAAAATTATTTATTGTAGGAAAAATTGAAACCATCAAAATTCTTCAAACACTAAAATACTATTAATGAAGGTTTTCAAGTAACTAGGTATAACGAAACTGCGCGTACGGAAAAAAAAACATGTCCTCTTATCCATAAAAGTCCATTATACACATCGAAAATAAAAAAGCGTCTGTACAAATACTGCATCGAACGCAGCACCGGGAGATTTTTGCCCCTCGCGTCAAAGAGCATTGAAAAGCCAAGCTGCAGCTCTAATTAAACGAAAAAGGCGCTGAAAACAAGCCCTGCTACGAGTAGTAGTACATCGAGGCGTGTACAGTCTCTGAAAAGAATACGTATTTTCGCCGGCTCTCTCGCGCAGGCCGGACTGCGTTTTTCGGTGTCGACTCGCATTAGTGCGCTACAAAGAGCCAAAGAGAGGGAGAGGGAGAGAGAGAGAAGGCGCGTATAGTTGAGCGGGTCGGGGACTCGTTCGTGAGCCTCTCCGGCGGCGGCAGCAGCAGTGGCGGCGGCACTACGGCGGGAGAGAGAGAGAGAGAGAGAGAGAGAGAGAGAGAGAGAGAGAGGTGGGGTTTTTGGACGGATGGAATCTGGTTGCGATAGGTCATGGCCGGACGCGAGCGAGCGAGCGAGCCTTCAAGATGGTGAGTTTCGTGCACAGCCCGACGCCGCCGCCGCCGCCGCCGCCGCCGCCGCCGCGCGCGAGCAGCTCTCTGCTGCACAGCCGAGCGTAATTCCTTTGGTGTACGCGATTTCGGTCGAGCTCTCGGTCAGCTCTTATGCATTTTTTTTTTGTTCGGCGAGATTGTACTTATTAATTTTCGTTGATTATTGTTGTTTGGCACGATGTTACAGATGATATATTTATCGATTTAAATCGAGAACTTGGCTGCGACGTTATTTATGATTGGTTTGACATTAAAATTCAAGTGCTCGATTTGTACAGGAACACTTGATATTGTTTTTAAACTGAATAATAAAGCGATGAGAGGAAAAATAATTAATTTTAGTCATTTTAAAATAAACGATTAGGAACGTATTTGAGTTGCACACATTCTTTGGTATATATTACAATCTACTTTCGAGAACCTTCGATATCAAAACTTTATCAAGCTATAGGTAGTCCACTTTACGAAAGAGGCGGATACGCTGAACCGCAAACAGGCGGACAAAATAAAAAGTTTGAGATTGAGAGAAAACGAAAGATTAGGTTTATTCTCTCTGAATTCCTATGCTATCGCGCGCATAAACTCTGTTATATTTTCAAATTTTAGTCAAAATATATTTTTAGTTTAAAGTTTTAATTGGAAGTGTAATTTAAGAATATAGCTCATTGAGTTCAAACGGAATAAATACCGAGATTATTATTATTCGCGTATAAAAAATATTATTTTAATGCCAAAGAAATAGATTCCCGCAAGTACATTTCCATTTCTAAAACGACTTTGCTCTAAACTGTTACTAAATCCTAGAAAATCTCTTTTTAGCAAGGTTGCACTACCCAAAAAAAGCTGCACTCAAGCTTTGTATACCGAAAAGTGCCCTTTCAATTGCAAATATCTCGGTACGTGAAACGACTAATGAACGTCGCACTGTATGCCGCGACGAATATCGTTACCTATACGAAACGGCTAATGTAACTCCCGTGTCCGCGCGCCACTTAAAGAATATCTTTCGTATAATGCCTTAAACCGTTAGTGCAAACTAGTCACCGTGTCCAGGAGCTTTGACCATGCAGCTTAAAAATCAATTGACATTTTGCGCGCTATATCCATTTGGCAAGAGCTTACTTTTTCGGAGACGTCGAAAGAAAAGAAAATTCGCTTTAACATATTTCCGTACAGTATATATGTTTGCCTTGAGGATATTATTACTATGGTAAAATTTTAACTTTTTTTTTGCAGCCTGTGCAGTTACAACCAAAATAAACCTCCGCGCGATTAAACCATTTACGATTATGAAACAGTCCGAGGTATTAATTGAATGCATAATTATTATGCATCACAGTGGACTCTCTCTCTCTCTCTCTTTCATCTCTCGCTCTTTATTAAAGAAAACTGTTTACATAGAATGTGGTAAATGGTTACGCGAACACGACACCTCATTAAAATCTACATAAAACGAATACACTTTGGTTTGAAGTGTCAATAAAGTATAAAATAACTTTAACAAGTGATTCTCGGAGAAATTTACTGTGTCTTGGTAAATAAAACGGCTTTTATACGTTACATTCTGTTCATATTTAACGATTTCGGAACCCAATGGCGATTCTTCAAAATGTATATATAATGGCTTAACTCTGATTTTGAGTATTGTGTGCACCGCGTATATCCATGATTATAATTCTTAGATTTTAAGCGATCAAATCGTATTAATAATGACTTGGCTGCACATTTCAAATCTCGATGTACTGCGATAGGCATAATAAAAAATTCTAAAATTTTAAATAATAACTCTCAATATTCTCGACATATCAAAAATATCTATTAAATCTATTACCAATAATAATTCAAATTGAATTTCATCCCAGGTCGCTTTTTCGTAATAACCAATCCAACGATTTATATATATCAACCTTAAAACGTTTGGCGAAGCAGCTCGATTCGAGTCCGTAGCCGATACTCGCTTTGGACTAAAACGCGATCGTCCCTCTCGTCATCGCACTCATTTCTCTCTCTCTCTACTCGCAATGAACCCTGCACGACTACATTCCCAGAGCTCTCGCTGACAGTGTATGTACGGCGGCACTTCCTCGGAAGACGGAGAGAGAGAGAGAGAGAGAGAGAGAAGGAAAGGGTTTTCAAGCAGCAAGAAGAAAAAGCCGAAAAGGCCTTGAGTCGCTCAAGCAACTGCACTAGTGTCTTATACTACACACGACGCCACTTTATACACATATATATATATACATATCCGTTAGGGCGTTACGACTCGATTACTCGGAGAGTCCGCGGGTTCTGTGTGTACACACACACACACGCGCGCGCGCGAATACACGCTGGCGAGTTAAGTATCGCTCGCGCGAGCTCGAGCTCGAGCTAAGCGTTGATGCACGACTCGCTCGCTGGCCCCAAAGCTTTGGATTCGTGTACACACACACACACACACACAGACCCGCACACAGAGACACGAGTAAGAACGTATAAGTGCATTTATAGAGCGGCTCCGTTCGTGCCGGACACCTGCTCTTGCCGCCGCCGCCACCGCCGCCGCCGTTGTAACGCGCGCAACTCCTTATATATACACAACTTCTCGCGCTCTTCCTCATTGTCTCTTCAGATTTTTATCTGTGCATATGTTTATATCGGTCTTTATTCCCTCTATCTCCTCTCTCTCCTCTCTCTCTTTCTCTCTCTTTCCATGCTGGCGGATCCTTTTGCTTTTGTTTCAGCGGAAGAGCCTTTGCCCATAGGAAGTACCTCTTATTGTGCGAGTGAACTAGTTATCGTATATATAGCGCCGCCTGATGTTCGCGACCGAGTCTTTCGCGCGGCGGAATTCCCGACGCTGCAAAAGAATTGAGACCATGTGGCTTTTGATGGAACTGTATACAGTATTTGTACGAAATATTTTTATTCGGATATGCACTTTTGTCGGTACAACTGCGTACAGGCGTAACTATCATGATAATTGAAACATACTTTATTCGATCAAGTGGAAATTGCGACAAGAAGGATTTTTTCTACTTCAAAACAAGTATGTTTTAGATGGCACTATTGGGAAAAATATATTTGGTTGCGAATAGATCGTCCTCCAGTATTTTTGAAGTGAACGGTGACTAAACGAGTTACATAAGCTGCTGGCATAAGCAGCGGTAAAAAAGAGGAAAAGAGATGCAACATATTTTTAGATACAAAAGCTAGCCTTGGATTCATAAAGGATTAGGAGTTAGCCTTTTGTTCGAATTATAGATGTATACTTAAAGATAAGGAGGCGACTTCAAATTACAGGTTGAAAAATTCAATTTTCCAAAGATCTCACATCGATCGCAAGGTGCAGTTGCATGTTTAACTGCCTGGCGCAGCCACCACACGATCCTTATACCAACTGAATGTTTCTCTCCTTGCAGGGGCCGAGCGCGCATTTGCAGTGGTCGAGCGCTCGCGCACATCGGAGAGGCCAACTTTTTACCTCGCGCCGCGCGCATCTTCGATAATTCTCTCCGTCCATCCTCTCTGTCCCGGTCTGCTTGTCTATCAGCCGGCCACCATAGCTTATCTCCTCGGGCTCATCTTTTTGCTCTCTCTCTCTCTCTCTCTCCTCTTCGCCGTATCGCCCGCTGTGCAAAGACAAAAACAAAAAAGGAAGATAGAATGAGAAGGAGAGGAAAGACAGAGAGAGAGAGGGGGGGGGGGCAACATTACCCAGAGGCCGGAGCGCAATGCCGCGTGCGTGCATCGTATGCTCGGCCGCTCATTTTTGCTCTCTCTCTCTCTCTCTCTCTGTCGGACGCTCGAGCTCGCGCGAGTCTTTCAGCCGAACGATGCACCCGTCGAACCGGCTACCGGCCAACTGTGCCTTATTCGATTCGACGCTCCTCTCGAGAACTGCATGCACGCGTATACGTGTATGCGTATACGTGTATTTGTGCGGTGTATAATGCGTGCGCGCGCGTTCGCGTGTACACACTCGGGTCTCTTCTTTCGCAGCTCGTGGACAATGGACCCGGTCTGATCTGTTGCCGCCGCTGCTGCTGCTGATGCGGTTGTTGCGTAGCTGCCGCTGTTGTAGCTGCTCTAGCTGGAATTTACGATGTCTTTGCGCACAGGTGGATTATTTACTGTAATTACTCGTCGCTATGGAACCGGCGCAGTAGCAGCGTCCGTCTGCCTGTGCCCAGTGAATTACATCGGCCGAGATCGGACGGCCAGCTCTTCTTATCGTTATGCGCCCGAATGATTAGTTATTGTACGAGCTCGATATGTGTTCAGCTCCTCTTAACTCATCGGCTTTCGTTCGGAGCGCGCAACCGGGATGCACAATAAGTATTAACGTGCGCGTTTTCTTTCGCGGATATATTCCGAATGGGCGAGTTCGAGAGTTGGCGCGAGGAACGGCTTTAAGGATGAAAATTATATCGGTATATCGCATGATTTCGTATTTCAATATACCGATGTCGTTAAAATGTATGATTCATTTAAAAATTCATAGTTTTGCATTTGAAATCTAATACCCAGATATATATTTGAAAGCTCTTGATAGATTATTGAATGCCTCCGTCATCGGTATGTAAAGAGGAAAGAAGTTAGATTGATAGATTAACACTACGAATTTGCTGAAGTCTAGTAGAAAGAGGGCGTGATTCAGTCAGACACGCTTCACACAAGAGATATAAGTACTTCAACATGTACTTTTCAACTTCAGGCATTCTGCACTTTTCTCAGCATCTTCTTGCGCACTTAACATTATATCATGAAATACGCCAGAAAATTATTGTCACATCATCGTGTAACAGCGATACAATTTAATCGACAATGAATATCGGAACTCGATTCGCATTTTAAGATCGATCGCCTCGTTATGCTAGATTATACGGTGACTTTCGGCAAACGGTCCAAAATCAAAATCTCATATAGTCAGAAATTGGAACGCATCAATATACACGAAACTCGCTCGTCTTGTGCAATTGCAGCCACGTAAACTCGCGGGCTTTTGCCAATTGCGAGATGATACCACATATACACACACACGATACACAACGCGCAGAGTTCACGCGAGAGTAATCCGAAGAATATAGTGCCGATTTAACGGACATCCGCAAATAATGATGAAACCCAAATAGTGTAAAAAGTAGCTCAATGTATTAATTTATATACTTAAAAATAAAATGCGGATGTCGCGCAAATAAGTTGCATTACAAATTTAAAAAGGGTTCATTTCTTACGAATGATCCTCCATTCTTCTTTACTCTACAAGCATCAAATAACGAATACATGCACAAAAACAGCTAAAGATATGGTATATTAAGGAGTCAGATCCCGAGTCGAGCGAAGCTTCAATTAGCCGAAAACGTCGCAGCGGTCGAGTAGTGTCCCACGCATATCCGCAAGAACTTGCTGCGGCCATAAAACGCAATCACGTCGCGCTCGCGAGCAACAGTGCATCTAAGCATATAGGCGTGCGGAAAGCAAAAAAGTTTCGTCTCTCTCTCTCTCTCTCTCTATCTATCTATCTCTCTCTCGTGGGTTTATTCTTTCGGAGGCTCGTCGCGTCGTCGGCCGCCGCCGCTGCCACCGAGCCGCGCGCGAACCAACTACTCCTCCTCCTCCTCATCCTCCTCTCTCTCTCTCTCTCTCACTCACTCGTCGCTGCAGCTCACATGCGCCCGCAGAGTGCAAAGACCCGAAACGCTATCTGCCTCTCTCTTTCTCTCTCTCTCTCTCTTTCACGCTCACACTTACGCTTACACACACGCATGCTATATGGCTCCCTCTCTTGCAACAACTGAGCGCAGTTTCGCCGGGTCCCACCCGGTATATTATACGCGCGCTCAACTCGGGGACGGACGAGCCAATCTCTCTCTCTCTCTCTCTTTCTGCTCTGTGTGTGTATGTCTATATGTGTGAGACTCTCGCGTGATGCATTTCCCTTTGACCATAAGCCGCAGTTAGGGACGCGCTTCCACGCATGTGTCGCTTATGCACCCAATGCAGTGCGTATACTGTATATATACATCAATGTACGGGATCTATCTGTGTGCGTGTGTGTTTTGCGCCGCGAGACTGCAGTTAAACGGTTTTCTTGTGTGTGCACTGCGGCACCGAATGAATTCTTTTTATTCATTGGGTCAGCCCGTAAGTGCTTAACTTTAAAACTATATCGCACCATCATTTCGGGTGGCAAATATCTAGATGAATCTCTACATATAGTTTAATCAACTTTTTAACAATTAAATTATAGCTCATTTTATCGAAATACAAATAAATTTATTTTCAAAATCAGTTTTATATCGCTGAGATGAATAATTAAACAGTAGCATATATTTTACAATATTTGTGACTGCGCTTGTAGTCGTCGAATATGCACTTGGGAATTTGCCGTGTTTATCGGTATGCTGCAGCTATTTCCCTATTACAACACAGCGTGACACGATTGTATATGGCAATATTATGAAAACGCATTAAAAAAAAAAATTAGTACATGTCTATACTTTACTTCTAGTCGTATAGCTTTCAAACCAGTGGATCATATAAATAGCATGATTATTTAGGAGCACAGCGTCCATCACGACAACCGTAACCGAGCACATAAAGATCAATTGCCAAAATCCGCGCACGCATCAAAGAACCGAAAAATCAAGTATATAAAGTTTCAACGAAATTGTACTATACGGCTTCGCATAACAGCCAAGTCACGAACAATTAAAATCTCATTCGCCAGTCGATTTTAAAGCGCGCAACGATCCTAAACTGCTGCATCTAACTAGCATATATTTATATACATATAATCTGACTGCGCCGCACCGACAAGGCAAAGCAAACCCGGTACTGCACGCAGCGACCGCGCGTTTAAATTCGCTCGTTAATACATGTATACGTTATAATAAACACCGAGGAAACTATACAAGCTCGCAACACCGGGGCACACCTCTAAATACCCTCGAGCTAACATTAATTGAGACTCAATAAATCTAATTTATTAAAAATAAACCTCGCTCGCTCGCTCTCTTTCTCTCTACATCTCTCTCCCTCTCTTCCATCGTTCCTGCCACGGTTCGCTCATTCAGCGTGTGCTGATGCGCGAACTCTGTATACACGCTCGCCATTTTTATCATCGCGGGGGAAACGAACTCTTTTTCGCTTTTTTACTCACTTTTTTTCCTCGCTCCTCTTCTACCATCGCGCGCTCCAGCGTTCGCTCTGTCTTTCGACGTATACACACACACACATACAGAGAGAGAGAGAGAGAGCCGGTCGAGAGTTGGCTGGCCCCTCGCCCGATCGGCGCGCATAAAAACTCATCATTGAAGAGCCAAGAAGAGAGAGAGAGAGAGAGAGAGAGAGGGTCCACACATAATAACCAGTAATGGACACGCCCGGGGCGATACGTCACCCCTTTGCTCTCTTTCTCTTTCTCTCTCTTTCCCTCTCCCGCCTCCTCCCCTCCTGCGCCCGGAAAACACACGCTCAGAGCCCGCACTCACACGATCGCGCGGAGCGCACAAAAAACTCGGCGTGTCGGTGTGCGTGGAGCGCGCGAGCGAAGCAAGGAGAGCGGCGGTATTATACGCCGATCGTTCACTGGCTAATATTTTTTTCTTTTTCCTTTTTTTTTTTCCACTGCGCGCGGGAAAAGCGTCATCGATTGATTCGCTCCGAGAGAGTCAGTTGATGTGCACGTCGACGAAGCGCCGCCGCTGCTGCAGACAGCCGACGACGCTAGCAGGGGCATGTGGAAAACAGAGAGAGAGAGAGAGACGAGGAGTGGTGGGCAGGGGAGGGTTTGCGCAAAAAAAAATCGTTGCCTCTTAAGTGAGCCGCCCCTCTCGGTGAGCTTTTTTTTCCTTCTCTTTTTTCGAAAAAAAAATAAGTGGTGAAAGACTCGATGACAGAAGAACGCACATGCCTGGAGGCCTCGTGTGCACGCACACACACACACACACACGTGCGCTCGGCTTGATAATATTGTTTTGAGGTCGAATGCGGTTGTATTTTTCTTTCTGGAAAAGCTCTAGGAGATAAAATTATGTGAATTCGTCGAAGCCTTCCATGCACCGCGGAGTCTCTCTTTTTTTTTCATCTAGATTTCCTTTTTTTTTTTTGTTGTTGTTCAGCATCGCTGCGCGTCCGTTTAATATAGATCATTGAAAAGTTGATGAATTTGTTGTGTTTATTGGTCGCGCGCGAGCTCCGGCAAAAATATCATCGACTATATCGGTGGCTCGTTATTATTGATTTTAGTTATAAGCCGCTACGGAGCTCCAACGAGCGAGGATGCGATGACTATTTTTAACACCGCGCGAGCGCCGGCTAACTCCCGTTACATAAGCGAGAGAAAACATTTTATCAGTTCGCCACCAATGACTATTTCCTGCCGGCTAAATAACTTTTATTATACTCGTTGCGACGATAACAAACTTGACAAACATTCGTTTACCTCGTCATCGCCGAGGCTATTGGCAAAAAACATTTGCCCACGCATTAGTTTTAGCTCGACATAAAGCCGTCGCACTCCTGCGAAGATAACAAAAAAAAAAAAAAAAAAATATGTAGAAGGAAGAGAAGAGAAAAAGGCGCAGCAGAAATTCGTGATGTCTGTATAACGCACACACCATGTAATATACACGAGCACAGATGGAGCGAGACAGACTTGGCCCCGGCGACTAATACGGCGCACGCAATGGCCAAATGGTGCGGTTGTAAGTATAGTGGGTAAGATCAGGGCCGGGCCGAATTAGGACGCGTCGACGGCCTATACTCCGCCACCAGTGGAGAGGCGTAGGCTCGCTTCTCCTCCTCTCCTATATATATATATATTTGAAGAAGGCGAACGAGAACGAAAGAGAAAGAGAGAGAGAGAGAGAGGGAGAAAGAGAAAAAGAGAAAAAAGGGGGTATGTATCCCGACCTACCCTAAATTCCAGCTAAGCCCCGCTCGTCGTATCTTCCCCTACCACCTCGCTTCGAGCCACGTGTTTAGCAGACCTCTTTCTTCTCTCTCTCTCTCTTTCTCTCTCCTCCCGACCTAACCCAACACAAAGTTCCTCCTCCCCGTCTTTCTCTCTCTCTCTCTCTCTTTCGCCGGCATGCTCGACGAGTCGAGTTTTAGTTTCTTCTCTCCTTCTCTCGCTTTCGCTTTCTGCACGACGTCGCTCACACAAACACGTTGGGTGTATATATATATATATATAGAGAGAGAGTGCAATTTCGCTGCTTCTTATACTGCACACTCCTCCTACTCTTCGTCTTCGGTGTCGACGTATTCGCGTTTCTTCCTCGCTCTCTTCTTACCCTCTTCTTACCTCTTCTCTATCCTTTTTTTCATCAGCTTTATTTTTTGTGCTATCCCTTGGACTTGGCACACACAGCCACACACAGAGACACACACACACACACACACGCAAACTGGACGCCTCTGTATATTATATTGTGCGTAAAGTCGAGTTGGTTATATGGGCAGAGAGAGAGAGAGAGAGAGAGCCTCTTTCTCCCCTACGTCACTCAATTCAGTCACAGTGTGGCAGCTCGCTCGTTTATTTTCGCAGCAGCACGCATTGTACCAACCACCGGTCCTTGCCTTCTCTCTTTCTCCTCTCTCTCTCTCTCTCTCTTCGCTCTCCTTCTCTCGCGCTTATATGTATATATACGCTTACACAGTACTGTATATTCACATTGGTTATGTATATACATAGGAGGCCCAACCGGTCAGCCAGTGCAGTCTATAGGTTTATTTTTAATAGTCTCCCACAGCCACGGATAGACACGTGTGAACGTATAAAGTCGACGTTGTACTTTTTTGTTGCTCGTTTTTCTTTTAGATTCGCGCGAGCCGATGGTAATTTGATCACGGCTAATGAGATTTTATGGCTGTCCATGTGTGTATGTATATAAGGTATAACCTGGTGATAGCGAGAGGAAGCACTTGGCTGCTGCTGCTAGTTTATTTCTTGCACGCGAGCCTAAAAATAATTTTGTCGTGTCCGATGAATCTGCATAATCTTGTAATGATGTTTCGTAGCTACCTGTATACTGTTATTGATCTATTACAAAGATTACACACTATTTTATTATGATAAAAAATCTATTCGATAGTTATATTGTATTGTCTTTGGCCAAACTCAGGTGTGCATAGAACACTGATTCATTGACAAATGCATACTCGTTTCCGACGTTCTCACAATACGAAAATGGAGACAATACTTAACTTCGCAAGCTTGTCAATCCGGACAGAGTTGCGAGCTAAAGTTTACATCGATGCACTTCATTCCCGCATGCTCTACATATATGTGTATATAATCGTATTGAACGGTCACAGATACCAATTTTTTCATCCTCCATCGGGCAACTATTTGTCTTCGCTCGACAAACCAAACCGCTTCATGCGATCCACTCTTGAAAAGTTTCCAAAGCACACACGACCGACTGTTTGTTTGTACATCCACATTCGCGTTGTACCCATTCGGCGTGTGAGTGCGTGCGTATGTAGTGTATACGTGTGTCGTGAAACTGCGCTCGGTGCGCGAAATCGAGGATATTTGCTCCGTCGCACTACTGCACGCGCCGACGTATACGAGGTATATATGTAATAGTTTGGCCGCGTATTTTCGGGATTCCATTTTCCACGACTTCGATACTTGGACGGCAGAGCTCGTGGAAGTTTCGCCGATTAATCTCCAAGCGCACGCGCCCGACACACGTATATATATTTGTATACCGAAAGTGTATAGTAGTGCAATTTAAAAATTCTTCACCCTGCAGTCTCGCAATTTATTTTTGAATTAATTTATTATTCCTATCCCCTATTATTCCGTTCCTCACCTTCACTTAAACGCAGCTATAAAGAGAATATATGCATTCTTGGTTCGCGCGAGTTTGTAGGCAACAGTTTGCGAAAGTTCAATCAGCTTCTATAATACTCGATACGCCTTAATCGTCCTATAGTATATACTGCATAGTGTGTTTTTTCATAAAGTACACGGTTCGCATAACACAAACCAATGGACACTGCGCGCGAACAGTCTTGTCCAAAGAATCGCGTACATATAAGTATCGTAATTTTTTAACGTAGAAAAAGTGAATATTCGGACGATGAAATTTCTAGTTCTCTTCGTGAAAATTACGAATCGATCATTATATTATATCCATTGTAATTAGCGCGTATAATTAAACAGCCTGGTACGGTATAGTTTACCAATCTGCCCGACCCGCCTCATTGCTAATCGTCGCATCCATGAATTTTCTCCGTATATAAGAAAGAACGAAAACAAAAGAACCCATTTTATCGCAATCGAATTACAATTCCAGCTGCTCTACAATTCGGAACGAGGAATCGACGCGCCGAGCGAATCGCAAAAGGAACGACAGAGAGATAGATAGATAGAGAGAGAGAGAAAGAAAGAGAGAGGCATAGGCTCAAACAGCCCACCTATATAATTCATCATTTCCTGGAGACCGCGAGGTATATAAAAAGACCAGTCCGTGCGGCTACGTGGCGATCGCGGAAACGAAAAATCGTCCTTAGGCTAGAAATCACAAGTCGAGAGAGAGAGAGAGAGAGAGAGATAATAAAGCATCGACCGCGAGGCGAAGCAAAGAAACGCGATTCAGCAATACACACCGGATGAGGAGCCATAGGGCTTACTATACTATAAGCTTACGTACTGCATATATGTTTGTGTATGTGCGCAGTTTGTATAAATGTATGTATACGATGGCCGGTGCCTGGAAACTATACGTATATATTCATATGACGACTTAAGGTTCCATTGCACACCGAGGAAGAATGAGCTACATTTTCGGAACGAAAGGTAAATTGTCTCGGAACGAGTCTGTAGTTTGAAATCGTTCCTGCCGCTCATTTAGAGTTTTCTCTGCATAAATAATATTTGTAATATTTCTGCATTTATAATGTTTTTTTTTATAACAAATTAAGGATCCATCACTAAGTCTTTGATAGACGGTAGGCGCTATATTATTAATAATCAGAAGCAAATGCATCGAGACAGTATAAGTGGACAGTTTGAATTTTATTCAAGGAAATTAGCATCGGCGCGAGTGCTGCACTTAAGCTTGATGTGTTAATAAATGATTGTTAAGCTATACAGTATAATTGAATCAGAAGAAATCCATCTTAATTACTCGGCGATAAAGCATGGCCGCAATCTTGTATACATGTCCGCGTACTTCTTATATTGAAAATCATCGATTATTCAATAATGCGAGCGCGCGCGAGAATCACGATGAACCTATACCGATTTATTCACTGTGCAAAAAGTGGCAAAAGGGAACACAATAATAACACTCAATCGTTTCGTCATTGAACAATCATCGTAGGCAGATCATCGAGAAAGCAGAAGAAACATAACGTCCAACGTTCCCTTTCAATAAGTGTACGATATGCAATATAGGGCATAGTCGGTTGGGTGGTGGCCAAGAACCATTTTCTATTCCCTGGAGGCTATAAAGCCACAAGAAAGCAGCTGCAGCAGGGCCCGTCGTATCCTAAGCCACATAGCCAGCCAAGCCTCTCTTCTCACGCACCACCCCGCATTGTAAACTCGCCTTTAAATCCCTGGCCGTCCCTATATCGCGCGCCTCCATCCCCACTACTGTGTGCCGGCACAGGACGAGCGTTCAAGTCTCTCTCTCCTGCCTGCCTGCTGTCCCCTTTCCTCCCTATATATACACTATATATACGCGTATATAGTATATATTGCCAGGACTGGTGCAGCGCTGCAATAGAGCCTCGGGGCGCGCTCGGGACCCAGGCCACTGCTATGCGGCGGCGGCGGCGGCGCGCCGGGACTCAACTCAATTTCTCCTCTTTTGGTATATACCCAACTTCTGAAGGGGCCTCTCTCCTCTCCCCGCTTCTTCTTCTTCTCTCCCTCTGCCACTGCTTACAGTATATACTGCGCCTATACTCTGCAGCACCGAGAGCGAGAGAGAGAGAGATAGAGAGAGAGAGAGAGAGAGTCGTCGCTCGGCCGGCTATCCCCACCACCGGCAGCCACCAGTGCTCGGCGAGAGCTGCGCGTATAGGTCGTTTCTGGGGTCCTACGGCCATTGATCCCGACCTTCACGCGCCGAACACACGATTGCCAACGAAAGCGCGCTCGGCGAGCGTCGAGAGCTCGACTCTCCTTTGCCAAACCCAAGAAGAACAAGAAGAACAAGAAGAACAAGAAGAAGAAGCAGAGAGAGAGAGAGAGAGAGAGGCAGCCGAACCAGAACCCACGAGAGCAATTCCGTGCGCCGCGCTGGCGGGCCTTAGGGCCCCCCCCCCCCTCCCTTATGGCCGCTCCGCTTTCGTCGTCCATCCTTCCGCTGCTCCTCTCTCTCTCCTCTCTCCGGCTCCCAATGATCGCCTTTTACTCGTACTTGCTATAGCTCCTCTCTCGCTTCTTCTTCTACTGCTGCTGCTGCTGCTGCTGCTGCTGCTGCTGCTGCGTGGCTTCGTCGTCGTCGTCGTCGTCGTTGTCGTCGTCGTCTTTCTCGAGCCTTCTTCTTCTTCTTCTTCTTCTCCGGTTCCTGCGGCGCTCTCGCTCTTGGATGTCTCGGGCTATCCGTTGTCTTCTCTTTCTTCATTTATTCTGCTTTTTCGAGAGGCTGCTGCTGCTGCTGCTGCTGCTGCTGCTGCCTCGAGATAAGAGGGAGCGAACAGCAGCAGCGGCAGCAGCACGTCGGTTAAAAATCCAGTTTTCCGAGAAGCCAAAAAGCGGTCTATCCTTTCTGCGTATACGCGCTGTTGTGCTGCACTCGTCCTGTTTGCTCTCCGCGCGCTCGGCGGACAGACGCTTTTTGCGAGGACAAGCGAGAAAGAGAGAGACTCTGGCAGCTTTTATATATATATACGTATATATCTGTACGATTCGATGAAACTGAATCCAGGGAGTCTGGAGTTTGAGCGATTCTCTTGGCAGGTCTTTTATGCGCCTCGCAGGCTTTTTCGTCGCGTGCACGTATATATATTGCTGCGATCGAACCCGATCGCTCGCTCCCTCCCTTGATCAATTCGAGGCTGGATATAATTAGACGTTTATGAAGACGTCATTGCTGCGCGCGGTGATTTACTCCGGGCGAGGATGCGTGCATGCGGTGTGCATCATGGGCTCTCCAGCTCGGACTGTATTACTCCGTGTATTATCTTGGATTGCGAAATTAAATTTTATCGATACGCAAAAGCGAGGGATATGCAACTCATTCGGATTATTCTGGCGCGGAAAAAGCTCGATTTTTTTATCCGGGTATATAGGTATAAAAGAAGCTTGACATTTTTATACACGCTGTATACATATAATAAAGTTGATTGTTTTAATACCGCAGTGTAATGACTAATAAATGTTTGAGGTGTTGCAATTGTATAACTGTAATTATAAAAGGTATTTTGAAAATATATTTATTAGCTTCACGCTAAAAGTAAGCTTAATAAGATATTTAGCAAAGGAAATTGAGAAATTAAAAACCAATGCACAGCGTGAGCTCCAGTTTACGAATTGGAAGCTAAAATGAATGTTAAGAATAATTAATTGCTGCGCGCTTGATGCAGACTAAGTAACGGAATTATTAATTTATACCTCGAGTAGTGCCCTTTTTTCCCTAATCCTGCCACTTTTCTTACGCGATATGGATACGAAGTTTTCCAGTCAATTATATTTCTATATTTCTGACATAGTAGGCGAATATCATATGACCAATCACTGCGTAAGCAAATCGTGTGCAACCATTTAATCGAAGAAGATGATAAAACCAGGTGCCCATCTATTTAATAACCCATAATTATTTCTCACAGACGTAATGCGCAATCTATATATCTCCGATAGAATATCATAACCCATAAGCCACCGTCACTCGAAAACCCATATCCGCCAAGACTCATCGCGTTAACACCAACGCTTAAACACACGGATCCGCGCGATCTCGATCCGCCGTCTCTCTCTTTCTTACACTGCACGGACAGCGGCGTTTCGCTGAATGAAACCGTAAATAAGGTAAGAGCGCCGTGTCCGACAAATAGAGCTGTAGGTCGACATATCGATGAATGCTCTCAGCAGCAGCTGATAAGCGCGCATTAAGTTAACTCCGGGATTCTTGCGGGGGGAGGCTTAAAATGCCCGGCTCTTACTCTCTATATGTGTATATACACGCGCCGCGCTGACTAGCAAGATAGCGAGAGAGAGAGAGAGAGAGCGAGAGAGTGATTTATCAGAGAGCTATACTCGCTCGCTCGCTCGCTTGCTCTCTCTCTTTCTCTCGTGTAATCGAGATCAGTGATCGATCGCAACGGCGGCGGCGAACGTCTACGCTGGTGGTGCGCTAGCAGCGGAGCAACAGCAGCAGCCACCTGTGTAATCGTTATCCGCCTACTCGCGCGGTAGCAGTCGGACGCCACCGCCGCCGCCGCCGCCGCCGCCGCTGCTGTTCTAGAGGCTATCAGAACGGGAAACACTCTCTATTCGACCTATTTCGCGCCTTTCTCTCTCTCTCTCTCTCTCTATCGTTCTCTCTATGTCTATATATACCCCTCGTGTCTGGATATATCCTGACTGCGGGTATACTATGTACGTGAGCGCTGCATCTATCGATTATTATCAAATTGCTCGCGAAAGATCGACAGACGAGATCACGCGTGTGCGACCTGTTCTTTATGCGGCGCTCTTATCGCGGCTGATTTGTATACGTATATAAAATCGTGGTCCTGTTGCAGCGCGACTTATTTTTGCTGGATATATGCGCACTTTCGTTTGCTGCATATACAGTGAGCCGATGGATCATCCAAGAATGCGATGATTAACGATTTTCCCGCGCCTCTTTTTTATATATATATATACCTACAGCTTGAGAAAATAAGACTCAAGTGTTACATATGTATATAGCTAAAGCAATCGTTACATATAGAAGAAACTTGATTCTCTCAATTTGGTTGTATATGTGTATAATACACAGAGAGCTTTTACAACGTATAACTTTATCATCTAATTAGATGAAAGTAATAAATCGGCGCCCGCGGCAATAATTACACATGATATAAGTACCGATAAAAGAACGTATTAATTACAACGTCTCTATATCCTCGGTATAATCTAATTCACCGATCGACGATAAATTAATATAATCGCGCTAGATATATTCGACGCTATAGAATATCAAGGCTATATATACAAGGTATATAGCGCTTGCTCGCGCCAAATAAATATAAATTTTAATTTAGAAATCAAGTTATTACTAATGGGCGAATATTCCAATAGAGAATATATGTATATAAATCCTGTCGCACGCGCGCGAGTCTCGATTTAATGAAGATATTTATCGAAAGTGAACGCGGGGCCGAGCTCAGCAGCAGATCCCGCAACCGTACGGTGTTGCGAGGCAAACGCCGCGGCTAAATGAATCGCGAGTTGTGCAGTAGCGCATCGCGATAGAAAGGATGCACGCTTACTCTCCGATGCCGCGTCCTCAACCTATCACGAGGACAGCACTAAGAGTGTCGGCGTCGGCGTTGCATTACCATCGCGACCATAATAAAACTATCGATTTCGTTTTAGATTTGTGCGTGTAACTAAATAAAACTATCGATTTCGTTTTAGCGGCTTGCGCTCCCAGCTTTTACATTTGTTTCTCTCGCTCAGGTATATGGAAGCCCGTCGCACCGGCTACTCTTTAATATACATACGTCAAACGCTAATATAAAGATCGTGCGACCCCTGAACAATATGAATTTCATTACCATCACCTCTACTTGCAGGGCTCAACGTCTTTTTCATCCGCACGATAAGGGCAATGCGGAGATGTACAACAATATGCATTCGGATATCGGTTACACGTAAACGCGGGAAGAGAAGAAGAGAACTGCCAGCAGTGCGCCCAGCGACGAGTAAAGAAAAATCACGATCGCAACAGCAGCAGCAGCAGCAGCAGCAGCAGCAAAAAGCAATAAAAGTTTCGTGTACGGCACACACGCGCGCGGCTCCTCTTCTTGGCTCCCGCACCGAGCGATCCATGCCTCGCGCGCCTCCCTTTTGAAGAAACAATTAAATAAAAGCGCAAAAGGCCCGTATAGCCTGGCTGCCTATATATATATAAAGCCCATGCATATAATAAACGACGGCGGCTCAGGACGAACTCGTATATATGTATATACGGGAGCGCGCAAAAGTGAATGGGCCGGATCGTTAAGTTCACTTACTTCACAGCCGAGGCGTTACGCGAATATGATGATTCGCAGCCGCGCGGCAAGGCTATATTCGCCTCGAGCCTCCGCTGCTCTCTCTCTCTCTCTCTCTCTCTCTCTCTTTCTCTCTATAATGCCGCAGCTGTCGTTGCAGTCTGCCGCTTCTCTCTCTCTCTCTCTCTCTCTCGTGGCGATGCACTTTTGCCGAAGAGTCTGTAAGTAAGGAAGCGGAGAAACAGGGACGACGCTGCGCATGAAAATGAGAGAAAGAGGAGTCGAATGGAAATACGAGAAGTGTGCGAGAGAGAGAGAGAGCGAAAAATTCGAGCTTTGTTTATACGTGGCCGTGGGGAGATTTTCGCGAATATGTACAATGTGCATCGGTGATTACACGTTGCCTGCAGCGATTCAAGCTCTCTTTTTTCGGATTTCGTTACATGATGTTGGCCATTGATGCGATTGGTCGAATTGTAAATTTGCGTATAATAGAGACTGTGAAAAATATAGTTTCAATGGTTCGTCGGACTTTGGCGCGAAATATACCAAGCGCTTTTAATGCCATTGTAAGATTGTGAAATACACGTCTTTTTTTTCCTTTTTTTTTTTAATCGCGGATGTAAATCAAAGCGAATGTTCGCGTGTCTGTAAAAGAAGGTTCATAGGTAGTCGCGCCTTTAGCTTTGTTTTTATATATGTATGAATCATTGGATAAGAGCAGCATTGTAATCCGCTGCTTATTATACTCAATAATATTATACAGCTTTGGTTTATTCAAGTATATCGCTAATCACCGTTTGATAAAATCTCACCTGCCTATACTAACATATTTCTTTTTTTTTTTCTACAATAAAAAATAACGACGAAAGTACAATGCAATCCGCGTTGGACGCAGTGCAATGCAACGTATCGCGCGTGGGACGCGAGACTACGGTTCGTAAATTAATTAAACGATTGTTCTAAATTAATTTTTGTAAACCAATGCCGGTATATTGTAGTGAATAGTTTTTACGCGCGCACAGTATATAGCACGACACGCGATTTGCAACACGCAATATATTCTATCGTACGCGAGTCTTTTGAAATTTATGGCAAACTAGTTTTGCAAATAGAAAAATTTTCGATGCAAATTTGAGCTCGCGCGTGCACAGCGCCGTTCGATGTAGAACTTTGTATTTTGAAATTGTAAAGGGCATTATAGCGGTCGTCAAGATTATTTAAGACTTTTCCTCTTACAAGGTAGTTGGATAATTAATATTAAAAAAAAAAAAAAAAAAACTAAAATCCCATTGAAAAACTCCTGTGCCATATAACAGACCTAGTTACATTTAAAGTATTTTTAAACGCGATGTGTGCAAACTAGGTTATCTAATTATTTTTGGCGTAATGTAAAGAATTCCACAAGAACACACGACCTTTTCTCGAACTTGTAAAACGGTCTATACGTGGGTGTATATATAGGCGAGATAGCGAGAGTGAATTGCGCACGCGACCTTTTTACTCGCGGTGCGCGACGACCTTCCCGCGAGAGGTTCTAAGTTACACGCCTTCGTTTCGCGGCATTGTTTTCGGCGATAATCTCGAGACTAGACTCCATTACATTGCCAAGAAGAAACGCATACCGTTTTTCATTTCGCTCCCAACTGCAGCTCGACGGGATGATGGATGAAATATTTAGAATTGACGAGAGAGAGAGAGAGAGAGAGAGAGAGAGAGAGAGTCGAAAGTGTAAATTACAATCAAGTTTTCTCGCGCGCGAGTAGATCTGTCGGATAAGGAGAATAGCTCGCCGCGTGATTAATGCTGGATCATATAAAAATATAGCTAATTATCGTTGAAGCGTTTAGAACAACCTTGTTTACCTTTGCGTCGAACTTTTGTTTTTTTTTAACAAACTGGAGTACAGTATACGCGGTTAATAAAGCTTGATTTATTTATCATTCCATTGCGAGTTCTATATAGGCGATAAGCGATCTGAAACGTGGAATTTTTTGCAAGTTATGTGTTTACGATTTTAAAATATGTCAACGCGAGCGAGGGAGAGAGAGAGAGAGAATTGCGAATGATTCATTCCATTGTTTTCACCTCGGGAAGAAATTTAATAGGATTTTACCTTACAGCTAGAACTTTTTTGTTGCCGATATATATGTATATTATATATATATATATATATGTATATACCGAGAAGGTCTTGTCAACGATCTAAATATAAACTTGCATAACCACGCACCGCATTATAAACGCACCCATTTATCCTCTATATAGATTTCAAAATGTGTATATCGAGCGCCGCGGCGAATTCCAGCCTCAGATATTTTCTCACGATCGAGAAACTTATTTCTCTCTCTCTCTATCTCTATACACGTTGACTTCCAAGTATAGAGTCATTTTCAGCTCGAATTTACGAACCGAAATTTCTGAATCGCTATATCGTTTAATCGACTATTCAACGATCGAATCGAGCATCAAAAATCGGTATGAAATAGTCACGATAAACTTTCAATCTCATGCGTGAATATATAGTAATTTATTATAACGTGCATGTTACATATCAAAACAATTATATAAGATGTGGAGTATGCGAAGATTTCCGATCGCTCAACATTTTATTCTCATGATGAAAATAATATTTAAGTACGTTGTCGTGTAAGTCGAATACTGAATTATATAATATTTTCTACGCGATATATGCAAACTCTAATATGACTTAACGTTTCATCGAAATGCTTGAAATTTCAGTGTTTAGAATATATCGAATTTTCTTCATTTCCCTATTCTTTATTTTTCTAATTAATTGTGAAAAATCTAGAAAAGTTAATAAATGATTTTACTTTTCCGAATTCACTCCGCGTATATGAAAATGATAAAGAGCAAGTTTAACGCGTAAAAAATTCATAAACTATGTATCAATTTTAATACATCAAAGTTTCTAGTAGCAGATAATAATTTTTTCAGAGTCGGAAGAAAAAAAGCTGCTCAGGGATCGGAACGCGGCGATGCTCGCAGTGACTGTACATCCAAGTTCGCCGGCATCGCGCCGTCGCCGCCGCCGCTGGTTCGCCAAAGTAAAGATAAGTGGATACCCTTCTGGCAGGTACGCGGACTGTAGTTGCAGCCGGGCGTTCTCGTGGTAGGTCAGTGCATACCAGGCCGAAGCATTCGAGAAAGAGAGAGAGAGAGAGAGAGAGAGAAAGAGAGAGAGAGAGAGAAAGAGAGAAAAGAAGAAGGAGAAGAAAAAGAAAGAGAGGACGACGACCAACCGCCGGCCCCTGGGACAAAGAGAGGCCGCCACGGCGCGCCGACCGTCCGGCCCACCAAAAGAATAAATAAATGAACGAAAAGAGTCGAGGAAAATAAAAATATATACAGAACGCTCCGAGGTACAAGACGAAGGAGAAGGATGAGGAGAGAGAAAAGGGACGAGTACGAAATAAGGGGAGAGAGAGAAGAAGAAGAAGAAGACGAAGAAGAAGGAGAGGAAGGAGGGGCAGGAGAAAAATGGGAGAATGCGAGTGGACGCGCGCAAGCCTAGGTGAGCTGAGAGTGACAAAATGAAAGGCCAGAGCGAGTAAGCTGAGGTTCTTGGTCTGCTCGACGAATTTTAAAAAGATTACTTTCACTGTATCGTAATGCTGGAGCAAACAAAACAATTTTATGTTTTCATTTAAATTATTTTACATCGATCATCGCGATTTTCAATCTATGAAGCTTCAAAGTCACTATAAAATTTATATGGTAATAAAGGAGCTTCAAAGGATTAAATTGTTTTATATTTAAAGAACATAATATCTCGATCGCTCTGGTATAGTTATCGAGATCGAGACGAGCGGTTCCCTTCCCTTAAATGTCCCTTGCAACGGAGAAATATATAATTTGAATCCTGCAAATGCAAAAACGTTGTGAAGAAGTATATCAAATTTCCATTCCTTAACGAGCATAACTCGCTCGATAGCAGTTTAAAGCGACGCTTCACGTTTGAAAAAAAGATATAAAAATTAACATTCTGTTTTTAGATTCTAAATTTTTATCAGCTATTGCATCATACACTTCCCATTCATTGAAGCAGACAAGAGGGAACACAACGTATCTCCATTCTCTCGTTCGCTTCTTTTACCGTCCTGTTTTCTCTCTCTCTCACTTTCATCTCACATTCTCCTGGCCAGGAAGTGAAAGTACACACAACGAAGGACAGCGAAAAGGAGAGCAGCGGGAGAAAGACGAAGAAAGTGAAAAGGAGCGAACCTGCAAGAAATGTAAGACGGAGGAAGAAGAAGAAGAAGCTGATGAAGATGAAGAAAAAGAAGCGTACATGCAGCGCGATGGAGGATAATTCCAACCAAAGGAAGAAGAGCGAATGGAGTGTAGAGGAGAGAAAGAGAGAGAGAGAAAGAGAGTAAGAGAGAGAGTTAAGTGGCACAAGGAGCAAGGGCACTTGCACACACACCGAAAATTCAAGGGCGACCTGTTGTAATTTCATCGGGGTTCGCTGGCCGTGCTAATCGCCAATCTTGACTGGCCGCCGGCCGAGCGCCGCGAAAAGGCGTGACTCTCTTTCGTGAGAGACAGTGCGAGAGAGAGAGAGAGAGAGAGAGAGAGAGAGATACACTGTACTGGACACTATATATATATATATATAATATATAGCTGACTGCAGTTTCGCTCTCCGTCTCTCTCGCTTCCTACCCAGACTTATTTTTCGTTTATGCCTCTCTTGTACTTCTTCTCGTGCCCTTGCAGCCGCACGACGAGACTTGGGAAAAATAATGCCCAGACACCGTTGGCGCGACGAAGCGGCGAAATTCTTGAGCTTGTTGTTTAAGGTCTGACGAATTCGATGAAGCTTTTTTTCTACTTCTCAATCATTTTATTTATTGGCGTATATATATATATATATTTTGTTTAGAGAATACTATAGATAATGCATCGACAACAGAGTATTATAACATGAATTTAATAATTAGTTTTTTCGAATTTTTAGATAACTAGAAATCCGAGTTCGTTTATAATTTTGAGTATACATCTGTACGAGTAAAATAGTAATTGAAATAATTGGAATAAATAGTGACAATAAAAACGAAGATTGTGATAATATTATAAGAGTACACCATATTTCTGTACTGTGTATAACAGACATAATTATTATTAGCTGTACATATGAATGTGACCATAATGAGCTATTGATTTTCATATAATAATAATCAATATATTTGAGATTTTCTTTGATTCAAGCAAGCTTTGTAACTATCACTTGACAATATCTTATAACTGTGTATGTATACTCGTTTAGCATATCCATAAATTAATTGAGCTGGCTCGAGCGCGAAGGGCCGGATTGTATAGGTGCTTAATGGGGCCCCGTTTTATTTTCAGAATCATTTATGATTTTTCAATAAGAAACGTAAATGAATACAGCAGATATTTAAGTTTTGCCCACAACTTATCACAGATTTTTTATTAAAATTAAAATTTTTAAAGAAATTGAAATTATGAGCAGTGGTCGCAAGTATAGGTTATACTCGCAGCTCTTATGGAAATGTTCATATTTTTCTAACTTCAATTTAAATATTTCTCTTCATTTCATTCCTTATAAAATTTACTATATGATACATTGGTTTTCATCGGCACCTACTTGTTATATAACAAAATTATTATTGACTAAGGAAGCTCTTCAGCGAGTGTCCGGCTTCTGTTCTCTGAGTCAAAAATTGATACTTGTACATATTAGTGTTATATACAATAAATGCAAAATCAAGTGATTCTACTTTTGAGCCCTTCGCTCTGGATCCACCTTATAATCATCTCTTTTGGATCAGAATCTTTTATTTTTGTATTACAAATCTCGTTCTATCGATCGAATATGAAGATTCGATGAGATCAAGTTGGAATGTAACTACTTGACTTTTGTCATCGCTTGAGTTACATAAGAGATAAAAAACTCTTCGAAATAAAAGCTTCCTCAAATTTAATCATTTGTTCCAATATCCTAACCATTCAAGAATATAAAAAGAGTAAAATGGAACTTCAAATTTAAAAATTGACCATATAAAACGTATAGATCTTTTCACGATTCTCTAATGTAACAAGATTTAAAAAATCGTTATATGAAGACAAATGTAGCAACTATACTAACTTCGTTTAGTAGTCGAAAACTATATATATATACATATATGTATATAGGCTTGAAAGACAAATAAAATCATGACCTCTTGATCCTTGCTCAAAACAAAAATCATCCCTTTGATAAGACAATTAACACCACTCAGCTCAACTTTGGCCTGAACAATAGAAATAACTGAAATGACTAAACTGTTTCTATCTTATCTCGAAGCGCGCATGCATTTCCAACTGATCTAACATCAAAGAAAAGAGAGAGCGAGCGAGAGAGAGAGAGAGAGAGACAGAGAGAGAGAGAGAGAGAGAGCTGCACTCGCTTAATCCGAGCAACTCGTTATAACAGTTTAAAGAGCGTAACAGAGGAGAGTCGTCACATTCAGCACCGAGCGATATGGAAGCAAATAAGCATAAAGCCTCGGCTTCCACATATTAAAAAAGGAGAGCGGGAGCGGTAGCTGGTATATAGGGAAAAAAAGAAGAAGAGTTGTGTAGTACGTAGACACACACAGAGAGAGAGAGACACGCACACGCATACAGCGAGGCAAGCACACATGCATTATGGCGGTGTGCGCGCAAGATCACCGGTGCAGTCAACGAAGAAGATCGATCGGAATTTCACACCGTTAAGCTCAGAAACGCGCTCTGCTCTGCTCTTCTCTGCTCTCTCTCTCTCTCTCTCTCTCTCTCTCGCTCCACGCAGACGGAGCATTTACCTAGGGTCATCAGGGTTCACGAGCATGAGACGATTCAAAGTTTGCTCAGCACCCGGCTGCAGTGTAGGTGAGTTGCTCTCTCGCTGAAGCTGCTGCTGCTGCTGCTGCTGCAGAAAGAAAAAAAAACGTTCCGTCGACCGAGCGAGACGACTAGGAAGGGAACGAGGAGACAGAGACAGAGAGAGAGAGAGAGAGAGAGTCGGTGCAACCCTGGGATTTGAGAGCTGGCATGGAGCTGAAAGGATCGGCGATGCGGTACGCATTAGCGACGGCGAGAGAGAGGGAGAAGGCGGTGGAAAAAAATCAGGAAGAAGACAGCGCTGAGAGAGAGAAAGAGCGAGAGAGAGAGAGAGAAGAAAGTGCGTGTGGGAAAAAGAGAAGGCAAAAAAAAACGAGAGCAAGAGAGAGAGAGAGAGAGAGGGAAAGCGAGTAAACCGTAAGGGGTGGGGAAAGTTTACCTTTTTTTCCAGAGGATGAGCCCCAGTGAGCGTTGGGTGGAGCGAAATCCACGCCCCCGCAGCATAGGCCTACACGCTCTACACTGCACATGTGGACGAGCGAGAGAGAGAGAGAGAGAGAGACACGAGAGGGAGGGTGGAGGCTTTCATAAAACTTAGCCGTGCGTGCTGCGCGTTCGTCGCTCTCTGTCTGGTGTGTGTGTGCGCGCACGGCCGCGCGCAAGCCCGCGTTTTCCTACCCCCCGACGCACGGGGCAGCCGCACGGCCTAGCCATCCCCTGGTGCCTGGTGCGCTTATACTAGTAGGCTGCGGGGGCGTGTACGTGCCTCCAAACAGTTGGACAGAGAGAGAGAGAGAGGGATTTTGACTCTCTCGTATATATGTAACCGTGGAGGAAACCTGCGAGCACGTGTTTTTTGTTCACCGTGTGGGTCGTAGAGAGACGTACATCTGCATAGGCCAAAAAAGAAAGAGAACGGGGGGACAGGGTGGCGGTAGTAGTCTATAGTTGTCGCATGAGATTCAGTTGGTTACGAACTTGGCGCGGAATTCCTTTTTCCAACTCTGGCATTCCGACGTGCTGAACGTTTTGCTCGCCGGCATGTCTGCGGAACGATGATGATGACTGCGCGACGGCTGTGGATGTATGTCGCTCGGCTTTTGGCTATTCATGTGCGATGGATAATACTTAGCTGGATTCAGGGATTTCGAGTCGAGGCTTTTTATATTATCTAAGTGGAATTGGGTTAGGTATGGCAGATGGATTTTAAAATGAAAAATATCATGCTGGATTGTGTTTTTTTTTAATTAAATTTTTTTATTAGTAATTTTTATTAGTAATTTTAATTGTGTACATTCAAAAGAAGATATATATTACTGTGTGACTAAATTTATCTAAAGCTACTAACGAGATGACCAGAGATGGAATTACTTTTCGTGCACGATAATCGACGTTTTATCGAATAGGCCCTGGAAATCAAGTTATTCACCAATTCGTATATTGATTCTATGCATTTGCGTATATCTATATAAAATTCTACTAAAGAATATAAATTGATATAAATTATGAGTGTTGTGTCAAAAACTCTCCAACATAGAGAGAATCCGTTTTTAATTTTGGGAAATTGTTGAAGGGAGGTAGATAAGTGGTGTTTGAAATAAATAATTCGTATATTGAGGGAAAAAGCTTAAAGCATAAAAACCCCTTTATTGAAAGAAAAATAAACTAGAAAAAACAATGTATAAAGGAAACTAACAACGACCGATTATTAAATGAAAACAATCATAAGCATAATTAATAAATAAAGAAATGAAGGTGCGAGTTGAGTGTGTATGTGTGACGAAGTGGTCCCAATGAGGGAAAGTCACGTGGTGACTTGATCAGTTTGATCGCATTGCGCGAATGTATATAGCTTGCAGTAACACCAGTTAATGCAGCTAGACCGACTTGTGGCGTTGCACCACGTGTCTCGAGACAAAAGCAAAAGCGCCACAGAGTGACCGTTGACGCGCGAAAAATTCCTGAGAGCACTATGTCGACTTGCTCGCGCGAGGCCCTTATTGATACTACCTTCACGATACGCCTTATCGCGCGGGCTAGTCGCGCTCCCCCCACTCCTCTCGATGCTTAAGCGGCCGCGGTGTGATACGCAAGCTCGCGGTATCACCTATAGAGTGATCGCGTCGTAGCTGACAAACGGAAAAATTCGGCACTTTTCGGAAATTTTCCTATAAACCCGACGGTCACTGCGTGCGCTCGGCCCCGTCGACAAAACCGTGTTTCCGACGGAACAATGAGCGTAAAGAGTGGTCTCGTATTGTTTTGCACTAGGTAAATGGAATTCCTGAAAGTTTTATGAAAATCCAGGACCTACATTTCTGGGCATCTCCTCATAAGTGGAATTTGGAAATCGTACATCAAGGTTATAATAGCTTTATCATATTGCACATATTTAAAACTTTTTCAATTGCCAGTTATATATCATACGTGTACATCAATAAATAAGATCTATATAAATTACGAATAGCGATTACCTCATTAGGAGTATCTGGACAATAAATTAACTGCCAATACAAAAATTTTAAATTTAGTTTTTTTCAGTTTTCTAATGACATTTATCCTGAAATTCCTAGATCGAATAATTTCAACTTTTGAATTTTGAATTTTAATTTACTACCTCGTTTTGAAAAAGCTTATGAATACAGCTTTAGATGACATAAGAAAATCTCTAACTATTATTAAGAACACTGCCTTTTATAAATTATTAACTTTAATAATAACTAACACACTTAAAGGTAACAAAAAGTAAATGGACCACTTACCAACACTCAATTAAATTAATCGCATATACTTTTTATACTACGCATACAATATTTGGTTTTTCGACTGCTGTTACACGCTGCTGCTACACTTTCTAAGCATCGTAAATTAGCAGTATTAATCTGTTCTCTAATAACAGCCTAGTTCTTCTTTACAACTCGTCGAAGGAGTTTATGGCCGTTTTTGCGCGATAATTTGCTTAACCTAAACCTCTATGTAGAATTCAATATATTCAAAATGCTGGGAATAAGATATTTATATTAATATTGTGTAATTGTTACAGTTTTAATAACTTTTTACATTTTTAACCTAACCTGATTTTACCTTTATAATCATTTATATTACCGGTATTTCCATTCATAATATATTCTGTTGGAGTTCCGATGATAATTTCAAGAGATTTTATCTCCCAATACACATCGTACTTCAAATTTATTGTAGGGAAGAGAAAGCGATTGAATCTCTTTGTAGAGTAATTTAAGTACTTTAATTTTTTTTTATATCTATTAATCAACAATTTTTTAAATTGAAACGTCACTTGTATATTCGATGCATTCATAATTGTTATAAAATTTTTTGCATGCTTATTTATTTTATAATTATATCATTTAAAAAATTATCACTTCTAGCTCACTACGTATATTTATTTATTTATAATAATCAAAACAATTTATTGCTACTCGCAATCCAGTTATTTTTATTATTTATGGTCCTGCATTTAATACTTTTTGATTATCATTATATATTAAAATTAACAAAAAGTATTGAATATAGGACTAGTTCCCAGCTCTCTAGAGTCTCCTTAATGGAACCGAAATGTTAGTTGTTATTTTAATATCAGTAAATGGATTGTGAATTGCCATAAATTGTTTTAATTATTGAGATCCCAACATATCTATTATTATTTAATATCGATATCTATTATTATTTATTTATTAAAATATTTGGAATTCCTGTATACACATATTGCTAAAATAATAATAATTTAAAGTATAATGTAAATACTCTATTCTACTATAATTCATATGCAAAAATAATATTGAACCTTTAAATAAGCAATCGATAAAAGTAGAATTGTACAAATGACTAAATAGGTTGTATATTACTGGGTATTTAATGTACAAAATAATATTTAGCTTTTAATATTAATCAGGTATCCCGAAATGATTATTATTTATACATTATGATTAATAGTTTCCGAATATTTAAATTACTTTATGTATAAAATATAAGTCGCGTTATTTTGTAATCAGTCCATAAGTGAGCAAGTTTGCTTCATGGCACACTAATACGGACTCGTACTATGCTTTTATCCTTTTTGCAAACCATATTATTTTACTCGAACAAAAGAATCAAAAATGAAGAAGATCAATTTTTCATAATAATAGCCAAGCTTATACAACCATATTTTTTCCAATACAAATTTATACCGCAATTGACGAGTAGTATCATCAGTAATTCAGAAACATACTTGTTCGTGATTTTATACAATTTACAAACTGTGTATGACCCTTCGCGGTCACCTGAGAAAATAATATCGCAGCAAAAACAATTTTATTTCAATATACCTTGAAGGAACACGTTAGAAAAAAGTTAGAATGCAGAGAGTTGAATTGATACATTGTATTGCAAAATCACGCCCTTGTATAAGTTTTGTATAAAATGTAGAGGAGAGCGTGGCATGCATGGAACGGCAGGTAGATTTGGCACCCTAATAATTTAAATATTAACGAAAAATTTAATTTTTATGAAAACCTAATCTGAAATACTTCTAGTTTTCCTTTAATATAAAAAAAAATTAACTATTAATTTATTAAATTAGGAAATAGGAGTAGGTAAAAAAGGCTGACTTCATTTTTCATTTGGTCGGCGCAACTCGAAAATAATAATTTTATTAAATGAAATCGAGCGTATTGGAAAACTGGAGTCATAAACAGTCGACCAATATGTTTTCTTTTCTTCTGTAAATGTTCATAATAAATTGTAGATGAGAGGGGGGGGGGAATAAAAATAAAATTGATAAATGTAATCAGGATAATCAAA
>UELU01144764.1:40285-61433 GCA_900490025.1 Megastigmus dorsalis
GTAAAAAAGGCTGACTTCATTTTTCATTTGGTCGGCGCAACTCGAAAATAATAATTTTATTAAATGAAATCGAGCGTATTGGAAAACTGGAGTCATAAACAGTCGACCAATATGTTTTCTTTTCTTCTGTAAATGTTCATAATAAATTTAATATGCGTTTGTAAATTGTGTTAAATGAGACACGTGTGTCACCTCAGATGACGCACGAGTAGCACACTCGACAGTGCGCTGCAACGGCGACTAGATGAGCTGATCTCTTCTAACCCATAAAACAGCAGAAACAAAGATGGTTTGGCAAGTGTGTTTTGATTATAATTAGGTTTTATTAATTTAATGGTTTATAAATGGTTTTGCTTCCTCCAAAAGGAAACTTTGTGATGGTGGAAAAAAAAAAGTTTTAAGATAACATTATAGAAGTATGTTTTGAACCTCCAGAAGTCGATATTGATATTTTTTTTAAATGTTTGTGTATGTGTGTGTTATATCCTCATGTAGGATATATCCGATGTTTTCGGAAGTATTTCACATTTTGATGAAACTTAGTTCATCGATAGTTTTTTTTAAGGATTCAGCGAAAAAAATAATTATGACGATTACATTCATATACTTTTATTATTTTCGATTTTTCGATTTTTGAAAATTATTTTTTTCAATTGTTATTACTCAAATCTACATTTTAATGTTATAATTGACAATAAATCAGATAGATTTTTTGTTATTCTTTAACCTCGAACAAGAAATTTTAGATTATCTTCCGGTATTAAATTAGATGTTTCAAATTGAATAAGTAATTATGTGCAAACCTATTTTGTTCAGAAGGGAATCAAAAGAACTTAAAAATCATGTAGGTTTCATATGCGATTGCGTGGTACAAGAGTCAGAATAAACGGTTATTCAAAAGAAAGGGACGAAAATAGTTACAATTTAATTTAAAAAACAAATAAGACAAATTTATCCGAAAAAAAAATTTTTATCGAAAGATAATAAAAACGTATTAAAAATTATGTATATAATATGTTCATATGCGAATTTGCAAAAAAATTGACGGAATTCGCTAGTTTTCATTATATTTACAATTTAATTTTAAGAAAATGTATACTTATACCTTAGTTTGGAATAAAGTATAGGATGATACAAAATTTATAGAATATATTTTATATTTTAAAATTATTAATTATATTTTATAAATAAATTATATGTCTGATATATATTGGAACAAATAAGTTTAAGATTGAGTGGACCTCGTGCATCAAATTAGTGAACATTTACTGCATCTCAGTAGAGGCTAGGTATTATGGCATCAACGGAATCAAACCGTCGGAATCAAGGGGAATACACAGTCTTATATAATTTGACTTCAGCACGGAAAAAAAAGCTTTGGTTGTGGCAATGAAAGTAATTAGTTGGCTGGTATTTAGTTGTGAGAACCAAAGACATTTGATTACAGCATCCAAAGTAATTGTGTCACAACCAAAGTACTTTGGTCGCCACAATCAAAGTCATTAGTTGTCGTGATTTGGTTGTGGTATCCAAAGCTTTGGTTCTGACATCTATTCGAAAAGGTTGTGAGAATCAAAGAAAATTATTTCGTACTGATTCAAAACAATAAATTATATCGCGTTCTAACATTTGAGGCTAGAAAATAATATTAAAACAGAATTCACTTTAAAATAAAATCCTTTAATATAGCAATTTCGAAAGAATTATATATACCTAATGATTTGTTAAAGAATCTATTCAAACCTACATACAATTGAATATATACTTATTACATTTAATCAATTTGGATCTTACAGCCAATCACTTTGGTGCTCACAATAAAATCTTTAGTTACCACAACTGAAGTCCTCCCAACCATTGACCAAAGCTTTGGAAGGCTGATATTTGTGCACACACTTTGGATCTAAGAACCAAGTTTTTTCAGTGAGTGTAAGTTAAATAATGAGTAGACGTATTGAAGAACTACCTCGCATTTAAAGTAATAAATATTTTTACTCAGTTCCTATCAAAATAATTCTTATATCATTGAGAACAGAATAATTTGTACACTGAAATTAGACTTTGACTATTTTTTTTCTTAATATTTTTAAGTTTTTAGCTTACAAGGAGATGACCAGGGGTGTGGATCCTGGATTTTCTTGAAACATTCAGGAATTACATTTTATGCAAAATAGTAAAACTCATTGTAGTACTCAAATCGAAATCCAGGATAGGCATCCTTTGCTAGATCATTCAAAATCCAGTTTCAATTTATTTTAAAATAAAATCATAAAACTTCAGATTCAGGGCTTTTATGAGAAAAAGAATGTACCTCACTATTCTATTATTAGTTTCTATCATTATGAAATATTGTAATTTATCAAATTTTTATAATGCTGTAAACTATATCTTCGTTCATTTACTGGTGGACTTGTATTTGTGTTGCAGTAGTGCTTTGTAGATGAATAATTTGTAAATAAGTTGATATACTCTTTTGAACCCCTTGATGAATAGCAATACCCAAGAATTAAGTTTTAGATCGACTATTCCGTCAACGAGTAAACTTGTCTACAATCAGTGTACTTTAGAGAAATCGCCAAGGAGATTCGTCAAACCTGAAACCTCAAACCACGCTACCCAACAATCGGAAATAAAGTTTTGTAATCGGGCCTGTATCCCTGCCAAGCACATTCATCATAACAGTCGACAACTTCACCCTCTTCTCTTCCACATTTGCCTTCTTCCACTCCACCATCCACCACCTAATACTTTCTCAACCCTCTTGATCAGCCCCAACCTTTATTCCAGCAACGTCTTTTTTCACTTCCTCTGCCCCAACCTGGTATTCGTCCTCCTTTCCACATCGTATCCTAAGCGCGTTAATGCCCCGCACAGTGAAGAGAGTGGCATTCAGGCAAGAAGCAACAGCAGCAGCAACATCAAGAGCAGCGACAGCAACAGCAACAGCGCCACACGGGGACATGCAGCCAGCGAAGAAATCTGCGCGACGGGGGCACAAGCTGTGTGTGCCCTGTGAAGATAGCGCGTGTATCAACGTCACACAACCGAGAGAGACGAGGCTATAAGGCCGTTATTTTTATAGCGTTACGGTAGGTTAGAGCGAGCCGAGCCGACCAACCATCAGCGCGGCAGCAGCAGCGTCAGGCTCTCGATCCAACCCTGACTAGAGACTTACTACATCTCGTTCTCCTTTTTTCTCTCCGCCACGTCTCCCTTCTTCTCTTCTCTCTCTCTCTCTCTCTCTCTCTCTCTCTCTCATTCTCTCTCACTCTCTCTCTCTCTCTCTGTACTTTGCTATGTGCACTTATAATGCACGCAAAATTTCATGGAGAGGCGCTTCGGCGGGCTTCCAATCCTTTGATAACGCGCCAGAGGCGTTGCAGCCTATATTTAAAAGTAAGGAGAGAAAGAGAGGAGAGAGAGAGAGAGAGAGAGAAGGACAGATGCAGGCGAGTATGTGCAACAGAGAAGAGAGAGAGAGAGAGAGAGACAGAGAGTCCATCTTTCGTTCGATAGCCGGCTACTTCCGGTGAACGAACATGCCTCATCTTGTTATAACTACAGAGGTTGGTTGGACGGATGGATGGACGGACGTACCTACGGAGAGCAGAGACGCTGAGCTGAGGGAAGGAGGAGGCGCAGCAGTGCAGAGCCAGGAGGGGAGATGAAAATGACACCGTTTGACTTGGAATCTCCTGCATCTCTCTCTCTCCTTCGTCCCGCGTGCGTTGAGTACCGGCGCTCGCTCTGCCACCTCCTTTTTCTTTTCTTCTTCTTTTTCTTCTTCCTTTTTTGAGAAAAAAAATTAAAGACATATTATATAGATATATAAACGAAAGATAAAAGTCGCGGGAACAAAGAAAAAAAAATAATAATCTTGGCTCGGCGTGGAGTTTTTTTTTTTTTTTTCAAAGTAATGGTGTATCATTTGAATACTGGGGATATAATGATGCGTCGCTTTTAAAAGATCTCCGCGCTGATGATGCGGCAGTTTTCTTATATACTTTGATCGCTTTTTTTAATAAATGTAAAAATTTATTAAAAGCAGAGCGCCCGGCTGCACTTTTATTTTCTTGCTCAAATGAAATATCGGTATAGTTTGTATCGATTTAACATGAAATTGTTATTTTAAACATGCTAATTAAGGTAATTGTGCTGCACCATTGTAGTGTAACTCGTGAACTATGAGAATTGTATTGAGTGTACATATCTGTACTAAATATTTGGAATTGTTAAATATAAGTTTATTTCAGATTCTGCGGGGGTAATTATAAACAAGGGCAATCTGATTGCCCATTAATATTGATTAGACTGTAAGACCGATAGAAAAATCTTTGTCAGTTTATATTTGGAATTGCATATTGAGAAACACACTTTTCTGATTATTGAAGTATCCAGAAATCCGGATATCATAACAAGAACCGCTTTATCCTTCATCAAATCATTTCTTCACAAAGTAAACGATACACAGCAGTTGGTGAAGAGAGGACAGGATATATTTGTAGGCGACGTATACGGGCGATAGTGCTCTGTCATTTTCGTAACAATTCAGCTTAGCATGACGATATACACACATACGCACACACACACACATACAAACACACGTGTGCGTGCATCGTGCGCCAATGTCCATTACCTCTGCAAATTGGGACAAAGTGTCGCTGATATCGGAAACGGCTAATTAATACGGCATTGTGACCGCGAAGAAAAAAGGGCAAATTGCCGTTTCCGGTGGAAGTTCGGAGGAAACAAGCGAGTCTGGAGCACCTGATGCTTTCGACGATGCGCGGAGTTCATATTCCTGCTAATGAACTACGCGGCCAGAGGCACTAATTTCGGTATGCGATTTAATGCGGTGGTGGTGGCCTCAATTCGATCGCACCGAAATTGTACAAACGAAATTCGCATACGATTCTTAGGGAAATCGGGAGTAAAATTTCGGGATCCTAATGCAAAGAGATCGGTTTAATTTAGATAAATATTTCACGAATGTTTGGGCAACTTAAAATCGATAATGGGCTTAATTATTTCAAATTTTTACTGCATGCAGAGAATTATATGACTTATTAATATAATAATATACCATAATGTACTAATTAACCGCGATGACGACATTATGGAGATATATATATTATGATAAATGACGTCATAGTCATTTCAGTATGTTGTATTTGTTTTTTTATTATTATTCTATTAAAAAATTGATTTCTCACGAGATAGCATTTTCACATTATCTTATTTTTGTCTAACACTCAATACTTAATTATATTTAGCTGCACATGTGATACGTTATACACGCGCTGTGAAAGAATGTATCTTTTATGCAACCGTTTGCACGTAAATTTTTATGCAAAACGATAATTAGAATATAATTAAAAGTTACGGTAAAAATCCCGCCTACACTTCATCGCATACTTCTTTTAGTCATTAAAATTTTCCTCTAAGATTGCAAATATAGACTGGTGCATAATTATTTTTAAAAAATCCGCTCGTTTTCGTAAATTAATGAGATTCCCTTTCAGCGGAAAATACAGCTTATCCAAGTATAAAACGAAATTATCGGCGTATCCGAGCACTGGAATCTTATGTCTTGTCATATTCGTAAGAGGAATAATAACGGCTTTTAATTATTCGACAATTTCATTAGAATACTGAACCTCGAGTATGCATAAGAGGGAATGAGGACGAATAGTAAAGCTTTGGCAAAGAGAGAGAGAGAGAGAGAGAGAATATACCGGTATAATTGGACGGTTGGTTGTAGTATCGCGCGCGTTATCACGAGCGGGCCGAATTCAAGACGATCAATTATTCCGCGATTCAACGTCTATCAGCCTTTCTTCCTATGCTCATATGCTGATTTGTAAAAAGATTCAGGATTCACGAACGCGTTGTCGACGAAATCTCAATTGTATTATTTTGGTCACATGAATGGGAGACTTTATGTTCATGAATCGAACACAGTCAAGTTAACTATCGATAATTGTAATTTGATTATTGGAATAATAAATGGATAGTGAGCTGGTATTTTAAGTAATCTCATGTATCATTAACTAATAATCGTATTTCGGTAATTACTAGCTTTGTCACATCATTTTACTATTTGTTAGCAGTTCTATTAGTTCATGGATGCAGTATATATACGATACAACTAACGTAAATTTTTAATCCGCTAGACTAATAGCTCTTGCATTATTTAGCCTTTCCGTGAACGTAATTAATGTAACAACTCATAGAAAAAAAAAACTAGTGGTAATTCTTAGCACTGATAAGTTTTTCCCAACTTTATAACTTGAAGTTATACAAAATACTATTTATACAGATAAAAATATGAATTTAATAATGGAATATTAAATGTTCAAACCAGCAAAAGGTAAATTTTTGTGCTCTCACCGAAAAATAAACGGTTAATCATAGAGTAATGAGTTCAGGAAATGATTCACTCCCCAACAGTATTGGTTACTTTCTACAAATAATCTATGCATATGTACTATGTATCTGTAACCAAATTATTATACATGAATTTATATCAATATAATATTTATTTTCTCAGCGTCCAGTCTCGATACAACTATTTCTAACCCAAATTAACTCAAAATGTTACAACGTATTTGAATTACCACACCAAAGTTCAAACCATCAGAGCAACAATGCAGTATATGTCGAGCAAATCGAACGTACGTATATAGAAGCACAGATAAGAAGGCCTGCGAATCGAGGAAGCCGTAGCTCGCGATATTTAGGTCGTTCGAAAGGCAGAAGGCTTTAATTCGACGCATCATCGACTACCGCAACGTCTTCACCCGTCTGCACCTGTACACATACATAAACTGTCTACGTACTCGTTTACCTTGGCTATGCCGAATGTCTGATTAAGCGCTCGACGCGAGCCACTGAATCTTCCTGCACTTGGGTATTAGATCAACGGTATACTGGACTTTTTACTGCCGCGGTTTAAAACCTTTGCTCGCTTTTTGCCGATCAAAGATTGGACGCGTTGATCGAGGAAGTTTGCACGGAAATCAGTACCTCTCGCGTGTTGATTTCTTAGCTGGTCGTTTTTTCTGGTTGGCTTAAGTTTTTTTTCCGTTCAGTAACTGATGCTCTGCTAGCTGAGGCTGATTATAGATGTTTCGACAAATACAAACTGACGAACGGTATGAAGTATAGAACAAAGTCTAAACTGCATTTCTTTCGAGCTCAACATTAATAAGACATTTATTAATAATAATCTAATTAGGTTGTAAAATTTTAAATACAAAAATATTACTTTAACCCTTAAGCGTCATGACGAGATTTCTCATCCAACTACACAGATCTACTATACTATAAATATAATATATAAACCCGTGCGTGTTATATGATGTGTGAGGGTTGATCCTAAGATACCTACATAGATGGTCTCAACTCCCGCAACTAATTATCATGTACAGATACCGATTTCCTCCTCGGTCCTTGCCCAAACGCTACCGAACCAGTACCACAAATCCTTTATCTCGGTCCGCGTCCAACATCCCACCACAACCAATCTCTGCCATCTCATACAAAGTAGCTCCAACATCTTCGTTTCCTTTTCCCCGGCTGCATTCGACGCCTAGCTAGTAGCAGTAGCCTAACAAGAGTCGGCTCCATCCTCTCGAGCGGCAGTCCCGACGACGGCTCCACGCAGCACCAGCTTAATAGGCGCTAGAAGAGAGAACCGCTTGCTCCTCGCGTCGCGGCTCCGCGACCGCAGCTCGAGAGTTAACTTTTAATGGAGAGCATCAGCAGCAGCAGCAGCAGTAGCAACAGTAGCACAGCGCACCGGCCCTCCAAACGACGACCGCCACTTTGTTGAGGTAGTCATGCGTCCCGGTAGCAACGACTAGTGCTCGGGCGCGCGGTTCCTTCGCGGTTGAGAAAGATATCGTGTGCTCTCTTTCTCTCCTCGTTCTTCTTCTTCTTCTGCTGGTGCTACTGCTGCTGCTACTGCTGCTGCTGCTGCTGCTGTATATGTATATATAGGTGCACTCTGGGCACTCGTTCGTGCGGACACCTGGCGCGCGCACTTGTTCTATCCCCGTCTACTCCTGTCTTCCACCGTCAATTTTGCGTTCCGCGAACCGGCTGAGTATTCCTCTGTCTGCGCCTCTGCAACTTTATCGGACCCTTGGATCTTGGGAATCGGAAAAAATGACGCTCGCTTCCTTTTGGGTAAATTGCCAGCCAGAGACTGAGAGAGAGAGAGAGAGAGAGAGAGAGAGAGAGAGAGAGAGTTGACTATGGGTGTGCAGTGCGTGTACTTGTGGCGCGGCAGCAGCTTGCGAAATCATCATAATAATGTGCCTCAATGCGATTCTTATTAGACTATAAAAGGGGAGGGAGATATACGGGCTTATACATATATGCGAGTACAGCAGCAGCGTCTACTTGTGGATAGGAATTAATTTTGAAAATTCTCGAAACTTGTAAATGAGCGCTGGCTGCACCTGTTTTGTTTGCAACGTTTTTTAGGGTCTATCCTTCTTATTAGCAATTTCTTTACGATATTACAATTAGTAACGTTGGTTTTGTTTAATTAAGTTGTGTCATATGGATTAGACTGTTGTTATAAATTAATGATAAATTATCATTAATCAAAGTACGCTTATTCGAAATTTCAACAAAAATAATTCAGATATTGACCTAATTTACATTAAACGTGTATTATAAATATATGCATGTTAATAGTATGCATGTTTGTTATATAATTAAATTTACAATTCAATGTTCGAGAAACAGCTAAATGAATCGATCGCTATTGTCTAATTACCAAGCAGACAGTGTGTTAAATATTGTACCACAATAAGACATAAGATATTATTATTCTCATTAGAATGTAGCTAGCAGTATGCTTATTGTTATTATTGTTGTCGATACTTCAAATAATTGTAATTAAAACATATCAAATTGATCTGAAAATTACAGTTAATTATCAATACTTTGTTATATATGATCATTCTCGAAGTATTAAGTATTTGTTTGATAAGTTATGAAGAGTACCACTTAAATTAAATTAAAAAAATCTTATCTCATCAATCTAATTATTTATCGAAACATGGTTTAACACTGAATAATGTTTGAAACTGTGAAAAACGCCAAAAAAGATGGCAGTTTATTATCGTATGTAAGTAAATGATCGTTTATGAAAGTGTGGTGTAATGTGCAGGTATAGTACATAATAGTTGACGAGTTTGCTGTTAGTAATTTAGAAGTTATAGGTATAAAAACAGAATGAGTCATAACGGAGATACTCATTTGATGCTACGCTGCAAACTTCTGACTAAGCAGAATCCTAAAACCGTATTACCCATTTTAAGAAAAATTAACCATTTGATTACAGTTATGATTGGCAATGAAAAAAAAGAATGCGTAAATCCTTACCAAATGTTTGCTCATCAAATAATAAAAATTACTTGATAAAAAATGTTTAAATACATATTTTTTATTTAAATGAACTCTAAAACTGTATTCGAAAAGCTCGAATCGTCCCGTTTTAAACCATAGATAAAACTATGAACATAATAATAATTTAACTAAATCCATTAAATTTCAATTTTACCTTAAAAGATTAAAAATTGAATATCCATATAGGTATGTTTAGTTAAATTAAATATACTAAGTATTATACTAATTATGTATACTAAGCGTTATGTAATCAATACCAACCAATTTATAACGTACAATTTTGCACTTTAACATAAATTTGAAAGGTGCCGAATGAACGTTTAAAAAAGAAGATTTTTATCCTTATAGATGTATCTTAATCTATAAATAAAAATTTTACGTATCTGTACAAATAACTTAATTTTCTATAGTATATGAATGAAATACATTTGTCGCATCATGGAAGTGTGCCGTTATGAGCCTCTATAAAAAACTTAATAATTTTCAATATATTTTCATTGTGACTCCTCTTGCTTATAAGTGATAAAATTTATTAACGAATCGATCGGATATAATTTGCAATAAAAGACCATAGAACCAGTTTGCAAAGGATGCTATATAAGGACCTTGAATCTTAAAATGTTTTATAAACTGCATACCTTTAATGCCTAATAGATGCATATTAAAGTTAAGTTCATAGTATTATGTACAATCCATTTCGGTAAATTATAAGGGAGACTTATAATTTATTCAAAAAGTATTAATATTTTTTATTACAAAATAATAAACCTGATCAATAATCATTAAAACTTAATGAATAATATAACAAGCATGAGGAAGGATACAATGGGCTTTACCTGACTGTTTCCTGTCGAAGAAATCCACCTGAAAATCCAGGTGGAAATTGAGCTAACGCTTTAAACCTACCAAGGTAGACTTCCCATGGACTTTAAAACTTACGTTATAGGTTCGGTACCCCTATTTGGAGTTGTATTAGGCTTTATTGAAGTATTTAAGAAGGTTTATAGCTTTACAAACGTTTACAAATTTTAAATTAAGTATTTGGTTTTAACATACAGATAAAATGTTAAATGCAGATAATAGCATCCAAATCGGAGAATTGAGTTTAAATATTTGAATTTTTAATATTTTAATAAAACTAAACAAGAGTTGAAAAGTTGAATTAATATTAAAGATTAATTTCTTAGCTTGAGTGTTATCATCCGCATAGCAACCAAAGAGAGGCATCCAGCCTACGTAGACGATAAAATCAGAACATAAACAGAGTTTCCATCTCGATTTTCAGGTGGAATACTAGGAGAAGTTTTTCAACAGGGCTTAGTTAGCAGATTCCCAGAAGGAACTGCGCGAGTTGTCCCTGTGATTTGTAGACTGCGACTCGACTATACCAAATATGCTTATAGACTAAAAGTTCAAATTACATTCTGGTAAAATGTTTTCATGGGGACCACTCTTCTTGTTTCCACCCATTGAATAATTGAGATTCAATCTGTAAGAATGAAATATATAGGTTATTTTTGTTATAAATATTATACTATAATTTTAACTGTAGTATTTACAAAATGATTATTAGTAAGTAGGTATGTCAAATGTATAAAACATGAACGACGTATTAAAAAAAAATTCAACATCTTTGCTTTAATTGAAACGTGTTAAATCAAAACAATGAATCAGAATTTTTAATGTCAAAATTATCCATATTTTGTTTCCTTAGTCCCGTATATAAACAAGTAAATTAAAAAAAGTTCAATTAAACATCGCCATTCTTTTGCATAAAGTAACTTCTACATGCAATTGCAATAGATATGAAAATTAATTATGCATTTTATATATTTTGTGCCTTCTTAGCACAGAACTAATAGCATCTCAACTCATATAAATTTTCCTTTCGTTTCGAAATAACCATCCAATAAAAACGCATTTCAACTGTTTATCAATACTCAACGCATCACCTAAATCGACTGTTATACCTTCAATTCTGCATGTCCTAGACGTTCAAAGCGTACGACAACTCACACCTTATCCGCATCATCGTATCCCCATCGAACCGTATGAAGTACAATATGTAATTACACCCACGCGTACAATCAATCGTAAGGAAAGCTCGGATACAAGGAAGTCGTCGACAAAAAATCAAAACCCAACCTAGTGGAATTACGAGCAATCGATACAAAATAAACGGCGCAGTGTACAAGCAACCGGACAGAAGCAAAAAGCAACAAAGAAAGAAGAAGAAGTAGCAAGAACAAAAAAACGGAAGAGAGAGACGGAGAGAGTGAAACTTACATCGCCCAACGACAAAGAGAAAAAGCCCCAAGACCATTCGTTCCGGCTATATAAAAATCGTCGAATAACTATAGACAAATACATCGCGAGCTTCGCTTTCGTAGAGAGACAGAGTTTCACACACGTACTTGCGTAGTACCCCCCCCCCACACACATGTGTACAAGAGATATATATGTATATATATATATATATATATGTAGAGAGAGAGAGAGAGACGTCGTCGTCGTCGTCGTGCTGTGCGAGGCCACGCAGCAGCGTTATAAGATCGATAGCTGATGTGATAGCAACCCACCCAACCCGAGCAACCCTCCGTTCGTTCACCCCCGCAGCGCAGCGAGCAGTTCTCTCTCTCTCTCTCTCACTGTGCACATTCGCGCCATTATCTGTTCCAAATGTCGTCAGCCCTGCGCCGTCGTCGTCGTCGTCGTCGTTTCGTTTACGACGCGGAGGCCCGGCAAACTCGTCCTCCTCCTCCTCTCTGCCTCTCTCTCTCTCTCTCTGCCTCTCTTCCCTTTCTTATTTTTACTTCCTACCGTACCTACGTAATCTTCTGTTCTCTCTCTCTCTCTCACTTTCGACTTTTCTATCACTGTCCTTCTTATTTTTACTTCCTATCATACCTGTACGATCCATCTACCTTTTTTCTCTCTCTCTCTGTCTTCTTTAGCTTCCCCAGTAACTATCTGCCTCTCCCTTCGTTTTATCACCTCCGCGTTCTCCATCCCTTCCGCGTCTGGTGCCTCCACCTCGCCGACTTCCTCCTCCTTCCCCTTCTCTCTTTGCCCTTTTCTACTTCCTCCACCCTTATTTTAACTTCCTGCACTCCCTCTCTCTCTCTCTCTCTCTCTCTCTAGTTTTGTTTACCTTCTCTCTCTCTCTCTCTCTCCCTCCAGCCATAACTTCCCTTCTCCACCCGTATTTTCTTCCTTTCTCAATTTTACTTCCTATATAGCCGGTGCCGCGACCACTCGCGATCTCGCGGCTATCTCTCTCTCTCTCTCTCTCTTGCTCTTGCCCACCCCCTCCCGAGGCCGCTTGCTTTTTTTTTAAGGTTATGCGCGTCTCCCGCACATTACGACTCATTTCGCCCGTCCCACGTACCCCAAGCGCAACGACTTACTCTCCGTGTTGCGCGACGAGTTTCGCGCTTTCCGCGATTCTTCCCCTTTTTTTTTTTCGTTCTTACCCGTCTGTACGCGTACTTTGCCTGTGCGCTTTTTATGATTTTTTCGGGGAAACAGAGATGTGAAACATAAATTGTGGCGAAATCATATTGCGAACTTGAGTGTTGCAGTTTTTTTACGGTCGATTCTTGTAAAATCAAGGAATTTGGTTGGCGACGAGATGGCTTGCGCTGCTATTCACGAAATGACTAGAGGCATGAATTATAATACTGCTCAAATGTAGCGGTCGAATGAGAAGTTGATCGTTTGGTTATTTAAGGTTGATTGAACTATTTCTCTTAAGTAGTCTAATAAAACTTGGGGATCGAGTTAGAGTGCGACGTATTATATATAAGTTCAATTTAATGACTGCGAAGAAATAGTCCATCATCGATAAGCTGTTATGGAGTACTTCTTAACGAACTTTATGATACTTTTAAGAATTTCCTGCTCTCCTTAAGATTAAGGTGCGAAGTGATAGACTTTTAGCTCTGTAAAAAATTGTTCAAATGTAATACGATCAATCAACTTAGATAAAATAAAACAGTATATCTGTGCACAAAACTATAATATACAATTTATAATTGACGATAGTTTCGGAATAATTAGTATACCTAAAAGGAATTGAACATTTTCAAAAATAATCAAGCTTTAATTAACCGATTTTAATTGTAGCAAAACATCAAGTTTACAATTAAAAACTTCACACTGATCTAATTACACAAAATTTATAACGAAAAAAAATATATTCATATTGAAACTAGACGCATTTCAATATTACTTATCCCAATTAAAATACTTTAAAACTTGCATTTCTATACTAGGACATCCGAATAACCCAAAATTACCAAAAGATAATTACGATTTAAATTATTATTTATCGATAATCGATAATGTGGCCGCAGAAATTAGAATCGACAATTCGGCAGCCCGAAAATAAAGAATAGCCCGCAGACGACGCTTGTAAAAGGAAAACAGCGAGGCGAAGCTAAACGAGAAAGCACATAACGCCAGTCAATTTGGGTTCGACCGTTCGGCTCTTTGGCTCTTATGGTGATAGTCGAATCCGAAGTGGAGGCGAGCGAGTGCGACTCTGCGTGTGCGGGTATGTGTCTATGTGTGTATGCGCGCATTACGAGGGGGTGAGTTTCGACACGAAAATTCCGGTGGCCCGTCGTCGGTTGTCGTCCTCCTCCTTCTCGTCGTCGTCGTAGTCGGCGTCGTTGCAGGCTAAAATGCCCTCGAGAAATAAGCGTTACACGACGTCGACGTCGAATTGAACGGGGCAAAAGAGAGAGAGAGAGAGAGAGAGAGAGAGAGAGGAGAGAGAAGAAAAGTGGCCACTTTTCCGCAAATGGCCCGCAGCTATTTTCTTGCTCTTCGCGCGATCAAAAGCTTCGCTTCATTTCCTTTTTACTCTTAGTCGACACGGTTCTTTCTTTCCCTCCTCTTTCGAGCCCGAAAAACCATCTCGTAATTTATATATAAACATTTTTCGAGTGCTCGACAATGCGCGAGAGAGAAAGAATGAGAGAGAGAGAAAGAAAGAAATGTCGGAGGGCGGGGGGCTATTTTTCGGAACTGCCGCGCGTAAAATGAGCGAAGAAGGAAAAGATTGAGCGAGAGGGGGAGAGAGAGAGAGAGAAAAAGTTGAGCGAAATAGACGGTGATAGAGCGAGCGAAGGAAGAATGTAAGTGGGATAGATAAAATGGGTTGGAACATCGGAGTAAGTAGGGTGATAAATTTATAGTAAAAACTTTGTCCCTGTGTTAAAGCTGCTTGTAACACTTTCGCGATGAAAGTATCTTTCAATGGCTTGCATCTGCTTTTGATTTGCATTAAAAGGCTCAGTTAAAATTGTTGCACGTGTTAGTTTTGATTTGTATGTTAATGAATATTTAGCATTGAAATTTATATTTAAAATATTATTTATAAATATTTGTTATTTAAAAGAAAAAGGTTATTGATGTGCAGTCTTAATTGCGCATAAAATGATATTTTATTTATGTGTTTTTTTTTTTATTATTTCATCGATTTTTTTACAAATTAATGATTAATTAGCTTAGCAATAAAATAAGAATAAATAAGTAGATTTTGAATTAAAAAGAAAAATTACTATTTATTACTTCTTGTTATAATAGAAACATAAGGCTTCGATAAATATATTGATGGATTTAATTCAAATCCTGAACGAAATAGCTCATTTAATTAATTATTTACTCGTTGAAACCATTAATTAAAGAAAATTAATATTATTTTTAATTTATTACATTTATTTATAGTTCTACTATCAAATTACACAAATTTTATGATTATTTGTAAAATAATTTATAAATTTTAAACTTCGATTTTTTCCAGATTGAGAATCAAATAAATTAAGTAGTGAATTAGAATGTTAAAAACGGAATATTCCTTGAAAACGTTGCCATATGAATTAACCTCAAATAATTATGGTATATCAATGTTAAACAAAAAAAGATTTTTAAATGTCAAGCATATATATTAAACAATACTGTCTGAGAGTTCGGAGATCCAAATGTGTTATTTTTTCCATACGTTAAGTGCTTTCTTTTTTATACTGTCAGTTTTTTACGCCATATAATTAATAAGTAAAATTATGATAAGAAAAATTTTTAAGTTTGAGTTATTTTTAAAATAATAAGAAAAATAGTTACAGACACTTATCAACTATTCAAAATATTTCATACTTACAAGTTTAGATCAAAGATTTTGAAAAAACATAATTTTAAGATAGAAAAATGAATATCGTTTAAAAAGAAAATTATATTAAATGTAAGAAACTAAAGTCATAAAGTATTATTAAATAACATATATTACGATATTGCAGTTATTAGGTTGCAGTTAAAACAACTCCTAAACTCATTAATTTCTAAAAACAAGAATAACACATCAACAACATTTCTCTAAACATTCCCTTTGAAATTGTTCTCAGCTTCTCTGAAAACCACCTGCGTGCTGAAAAACCAGAGCATCTCAATAAACAAAAGTACGCAATAAACGCATCGCCATCACACGAATCTAGCGAGAATTCTCTCCGGCTCCCAATAAAACGCTTGAACCCACTTACACGTCCACATTACCCATATTATTCATCAACGGCGCAAGTAAGTAAGTAAGTAAGTAAGAAGAAGAAGAAGGAAACGAGTAAAAAAGAGTAGAAAAAGAAAGATAGAAAGAAAGAAAGAAAGAAAGAAAGATAGAGAGTCAGCAGCAGCAGCCTAGCCTCGTAACACAGTCGGCCTCTCAAGTGCATATACTGCACACACATACACCGAGAGAGAGAGAGAGAGAGAGAGAGGAAAAGGGTAGTCTCGCGTGAAATTTTCGCGAGCAGCCGGTATTATGCAGTCGCATAGACTCGACTTTCTCTCTCTCTCTGTTGCATACTGCACGCCGCGTGTACGCAAGTGTACGATACAGCAACAGCAGCAGCAGCAGCGCACAGAGGCTCGTCTGTGCGGCTCTCGGGCTCGCGATCCCCGAGTGCAGAAACGCCCCGCGCCGTACATAATGCGCTGCGGAGTATATACGCAAGCTCGGCCGCGGCCCTATATATGTTCAGGCCGCATAGCATCTGGCTTAAAGCGCAACTATATAAGTGTTGTGCAGCGAGCACCGGTACGAGCCACCCTGACATTATATATAGTATATATAAAGGGGAAAAAAGTGCCTGGGCCACACTCACATAGGACCCGGCCGACGACGTCGCTCGTCCGCACTATTATACGCAGCCGTGCGCGCAAGTCCTCGCGCGCACTCTTTTACACGGGCGCTGATGCTGCCGTTGTAGTGGTGCTGGTGCTGGTGGTGGTGGTGGTGGTGGTGTACGCCTTCGTTAACGCACGCGGCTGCACTGCCGCGGCGTCGAGCAGCGCCTAATAACGATTTTTTCGAGGTCGTTCGTCGCTCTCTATCTCTCTCTCTCTCTCTCTCTCTCTCTCTCTCTCTCCTTGCGCCAACTTTTTCGCGCGCGCGCGCGCTCGACGCTCTTTCTGGTGCTTTTCTCTTTCTCGCTCTCTTCGTCGCGCGCTTCCCTCTTTTCGAGGGGGCATTTTTCCGTTTTCGTGCAGAGAGACTGCAGCGAGATGGAGGCATCTTTTTTTTTCTTTTCTTGTAGATTGGGTTTTGGATGGGATTATTGTATTATACTGCTGGGAAAGATGCGCTGAAAATTGTCTATGTGCGTGTGTGTGTGTGTGTAGGGATGAAAGTTCTTGAGCTGGTTTTAGGAAGATTTAGAGAAGTTGGGATTATATGATGTGTCTAAGTAAGTCGAGGGAAGGAAAACTTTTCTTGAGTTTTTGCAGATCGGAATGCTGGAATATTTTAAAGTGGCAAGGCTTAAACGTCGTACTAATGTTTTCGGATGGTCTTGGAATTGCTAAAATTTGGAGTGGATTTTTTTTTAGTTAGAAGAAAAAGGCTCTTGCAATATTTAGAATATTTAATTCTAATTTTTGCCATGTTCCGTTGCAGTCGAGGGACAGTCTTATTTTATACTAACAAAGGGAACTCTACCTAGAAGCCTGGGAAATCGATTTTAATAAAACTTTAGAGAGATTTCATTCTTTGATCGAAAATATAAAGTACGTGTCTCGAAATTTAGTCAAATGGGCCCTGGGGTCCAAGTTAATGCCCATTTAATGAAAATACGTGAAAAATCATTTGCAAGGCCAATATAAATTGTGGAAAGTGTCACAAAAAGGTATCAAAAGTACAGATAATAAACTTTCATTTGCATTTTTGAACCAGTTAATACTTTTAATTCAAAAGTTATGCGATCAAAATTTAAGTTAATTTTTGGGCCTCAAAATTTAGCGTTTATTTGAGTTGAAAAATGCATCCAAAATTACTCCTAGGGTTCCCCTTGTAAGTTTAAAATGTATTATAGTTATAACCAAATTTGTTATAGTTGTAACAAAATTTACTATAAAATATAACATAAATTCTAATTTAGTGTATTAAATATTCTTATAATAATATAATACGTAAATATTATAATACGCATCTAAATTTTTATAACACAATTTTACTATTTAATATAGCAATTTTTATAGAAAAATATTGCTCTTCTTTTCTTTATAAAAGTAATATTTATTACCAGCATACCAAAAATTTTTGCCACAACTAATATAGTAAATTTTGCTAAATCGTTTTTCTCCGTGAAGGTTTAGGTAGTTCAAAGATTTTCACAAGAATACTCATATAAAGTAAGTTTACAAACTGATATTTAAAACAAAAGAGTACAGTTGTTGCGTAAAAAAGTTAATAGACACCATTTATTACATCCAAATTAGAAGTAAAAAATTAAGTCAGTGTTTTGAATTAGAAGGATTTTATGCGAAAATTTTCTGTATAAAAAATCAAACAAGTCAAAAATCAGTTAGTTTTTATTAGTAACATCATATTAGTATGATTTTAAAACTTCTCCAAAAATTGTATTTATATAAATAATTTTCATACATTAAATTTACCTCAACATTGCCTGTAATAATTTTTATATATTCCTTTATAGTTAATTTCTTTCAAAATTTTAATCAACATTAAAAAAAAAACACAAAAATGGTATAAAAAATAAATATTTTTATATTATCGCAGTAAAGGGCGGAGTATTTGATTCGCGAATAAAATTTTGCCACCAACTACTATCGATTAGGATAAATTAGGGCTAGTAAAATAGCATGAATTAATAATTAAACGAGAGGCTAAAGCCGACCTCGAAAAAGCCCGTGCACACATGCATGTCTGCCTTGCTTTGTACATGTCTAAATGTGTGTGTGTGTGTGGGTGTGCATGTGTGCATGTGTAGAGGTCAATACACCATGGGGGTAACGCGTAGACGAAGTTGAAGAAGAGGAAAAACACTTCGAGCGAGTTTGCCGCTTCGGTGTTCCGCGAAACTCATTGAACCCCTTCTATATTTTCTACGCAAATGATTTTGCCTTTGTTTCAAGTTCGATGACGAAAATTATTTAGTTTCGCCTCGCAGCCAACTTAATATAACAAGTTTATCTGCGATTTAGAAAGTCGTATAACAATAGGCGATGAGCGTGGATATATATTTAACGTACAATAAAATTTCCTTGAAATTGGCGGAGTTATACATGACGAATGAATTATGCAAGTTTTGATTCTTTTATCCGTTATTGTTTCTTCCTTTTGCCTTTTCCTCTTACTGTTAGTAAAAAAAGATTTTGAGATAACATTATTATAGGAGTATGTTTTGAACAGTAAAAAATTGATATTTTTTAAAAAATATTTGTGGGTGTATGTGTGCGTATGCGTGCTTATACCATGTACCATATATACGGAACTACTTTACCGATTTCTATGTAACTTGATTCAAAATTTTTTTTTATTCTTTTTAAGTTTCAATTGAAAAGAAGAATTTATAATAATTGCATTCATATATGTTTTTATTTTCAATTTTTTAAAAATGCTTTCTTCAAATTTCATTACCTACTTGCTGTTAAAAATCAGATGGATTTTTTGTTATTCTATAATCTCAAACAAGAAATTTTAGATTACCTTGTGTGTTTCATTTGTTATTAACATAAAAGCGAAATTTTCTATGTAAATTTATATTTTTTTAATAGAATAAGATAATGAAATTTTAATTAGTGGATTACTAAGATAATAAATTCAGTTAAATTTGAAGAATTTTTAAGTAAACAAATCCTATTCGATATCTTTTGATTTTGAATCATCGCATCGAATTATGCAATAATGTCAAATTGGTCAAATATAGTTTGAAAAAAGTTGATTATGTAAAGATGTACACAGGCATGTGGAGTGCGTTGATCTAGCCTAGTTTAGTGAAAAAAAAAATCGATTTTCATTCTTTTTTACTTAAGATTGTACTTATTTGGAAGAGTCAGAATCGTTTCGAATTTCTTTCATATATTTAACAAATTACAATATTTTTTCTTAATGGAATACAATTAATGTAATATTATTACAACAATCTTTGACTGCGTATTATTTTTTTGATGTGGGAAAATTTCAGGTTCACTGCTTTAAACAAAGAAATGCTGCATATGTCAGGATAACAAATTCTCCATTTATATTAGTTATTTATGAAATCAGAATTGTTGACATGCTAAATGTTGATTAAAGTTTTCCAATTACATTTTTTATAAATATGTAGTGTTAAAAAAATTTTAAATAAAAAATCTGAAATTTAATTAAAGGACTTATATTTCATGATGTCATTTAAATAATATTCACAATTGACTCGAGCTTTTAATTACGGCATAAAATCCATTTTGAAAGATCCAATCTCAGCATTATTCAAACTTTTCAATCTTACAGCTTAATTTCGGATGAAGACCTCCGAACGAGAAAACGAATTTTCCAGCCGACGCATATATGAAACAATAATTATACAACAATTACGCGCGACAAAAAAAAGAACGTCGGCCGCATTCCAAACGGCACGCGATTAATACAAGCAAAGCGCCTAATTAAAAGCAATAAAACAAAGAGGAGACGCCCCTTGAATTCCTCTCGTGTGTGTGTGTGTGTGTGTATACAAGGACGGAAGAAGAAGACACGCCGTCGAAAAGTGCGCCGCGCGAGCGAGCGAGAAATACAAATGAAGAAAATGAGTAGACGCGAAAGGAAGCGACGTCGCGGCGGCGCGCTTATAAGCCGGACGGACAGACGCACACAGAGAGAGAGAGAGGAGAAGAAGAAGAAGAAGCGCGGAAGAAGGAGTATAGCAGTCGTGATGTCGTACCTCAACGTGTCCATTGTCGCGTGATGGCCTATAGGCTCTCGCGCACACGAATGTACAAGCGCGCCGACACTTCCGGCCGACGTACAGCGATAGTTACATGCCTAAATTTAGGCGGCAGCAGCTCCGGCAGACTACCGGGGCTTCTCACGTATACGCACACAGATCCACGCGCTCGGGATTATAGAGCGAGACGGAGCGCATGTATACACACACACACACACACACACACACACACACAAACACATATATATATGTGCCATGCACACAGTGACGAGTCGTCACGCATTCACCCTCCGCGAGCCGCCGAGAGCCCAGACCTACCTCAACTCTTTCTTTCTTCGTTGCTGCTTCTGCTACTGCTCCACTCCTCTCCCCGCCGTGGCCCTGCCCCACTCTACTCCTTCCCCCTTTTTTAGTCTGCGTGTATCCTTTACCCACACTCGCTTCGTCAGTTCGGTCCTAACCCTCGCAACTCTCGCTGCTGCTTCCCCACTCTCTTTCTCTCTCTCTCTCTC
>UELU01144765.1:11875-40419 GCA_900490025.1 Megastigmus dorsalis
AAACCCCCCCCCCCCCCATTGTGCAAATTTTATTGGCGTTGCGTGAAAAATTTACGGATAGTTTCGAGGAGAATAGAGTATATTGATTTGTTGTATACTGCAGCTGCTCAACTGTTCAAATTGAATATTATAATTGCTTCTATAATGTAAATAAATATTGATAGACGTGTGGCTGTAGATTAAGTAATATAGGTTAATTATATCTGGAGGCTCACTGAAATATTATCTGTATATTCGATAGCGGAAACGACGACTATGAATATAAATACGTATAAATAGTAATTGTCACAAATCAAATCAAGCTCCAAGCAAACTATTGATAAAATAGTATCTTTCTAGATATATATAACACTTATACAATCACAGCTTGTTGAAATGTTTTCAACTGTATATAATACAAATAGACGTTTGTTCGATGGCGCGAATGTCGAGCGCGATGTTTCGCACAGCCGCAGAACCAATCAATCAATCGTCTGATGTATTTATAGCGCTTCGGAACAGCTGAACAATACCGGTGCATGACAATCTGCTGCCCCTCATCAAGTAAATTAAACAATTTTTACACTCAAACGATCGCAGATCCCACGTGTGTCTAGTGCACAGCTCGTATACCCCCATCCCTCCAGCCATTTCAAACATCATCAATCTTTCAAGGCCCCGGTCTTGCCTCCAACATCATACACTCGCACTCACTCTCTTGCACGCACATCAATCCTCTGTTACATTATATCGATTCGAAAGAAAAAAAGGAGAGAGAGAGAGAGGGCTACTCAATTATACATCACACCTTAGCCTAATAACTTTTAAATCGCCCTCTCTCCATATTGAACGCTTCCCTGGATATACCACCCATCGCGCGTATATATCGTATATAACGCTGTGTAATTGTTCCGTATATACATATATATATATATAGGCGTGCCGTACATAGGTAGAGACCCTATTGGGAAGGGTTGCTTATAGCGAGTCACGCTCCTTCCTGATAATCAATATTGCACTTCCGAAATTAACGTATAGCAAAGAGAGAGAGAGAGAGAGGCGCCCACTACTTGAGGGGGTAGAAGGAGAGAGAGAGAGAGAGAGAGAGAGTAGATAATGACCAAACGTTATAGTCATTACATTCATTAACGACGTTCTCTCTCTCTCTCCCTTTCTGCGTCTCTCTCACTCTCTCTCTCTCTCAGGCTGATACGGCGCGGTTTTTAAAGTGATTTATTAGAAGCAGAAATTAATTTCAACGCGCGCATGCCGAGCGCGTACGCGCCGCTGCTTTCGTAAGAATTATGCATGCAAAATATATAGCCACCTAGCGTTTTCATAAATTCGTGTTGTACAAAACGACGTACACGTGCAGGCGGGGGTTGCATTTGCGAGAGAGCGAGAAAGAGAGAGAGAGAGAGAGAAGCTATGTACCAAACGAGCGCGATTATAATTATTTTTCGAAAATTTGCAGCGAATTTATTATTATATCCTACATGTGTTGTACATCTGAATGATTCCGAAGTTGCAAGGCTGCAAGTGCAGCAGCAGCAGCAGCAGCAGCAGCAGCTTCCGTTAAATTATTATCGGCGTGTGCAGTGCGTGTCTGCTTTCTTTGCGCGGAGACGAGTCCGAGTTTTGATTTAATTTTCTCGAACGATATAGAGAGGGAAAAAGTTTGAATTAACACCGGGATTCACTTTACATAAATATATATAAGTCCCTTTTTCCTCCTCTAAACTTTTTGTTGAATTATTCAAAATTATGCTTTCATAAATTCGGCGGACGTATCAATTACGAGGAACATACGTGAATTATGTATATGAACGAAAATAACTTCTTGCGGTGGAGAGGATAATTTTGCTGATCCGATTAAAAGTCGCTGTGGAGCGAAAAATCTTGGATAATTCACGAGAATCCAGTTATGGAGAAAGTCGAGGGCAATGGTGTCGATATTATATTCGTGAACCCCTCGTGTGTGTATGTGTGTGTGGGTGTGTCACCGCAAATTTTCCAACCTATAGTTAAATGAAATATATATTGCATTTTAAAAAAATTGCCTTCGATTTATGCGATAAAGCAAATGAATAATATATAAAGCATGCAGCTGTCGTTTCAAGTTGTCCAGAAAATGACAATTCAATCGCGAGGCGATCCAATTTGTAACAATGGAAAATTTGCCAGTTAAAAAAATGAATCGATAGCCTGCACTTATTTACGCAACGTATGTAAGCGAATAATTCGACAAGCGTTCAACACTAAAATATGATGAATGGATTAGGACGTAATATTCGAAAGTGAGAGTCGAAAATTAAAATATAATCACACAGCTCGTCTACAATATGAAACCAAAGTAAGCGAGAGGGGCGAAGGAGTCCGTTAATATCAATCCATTCCCGTGTTGCGGTGCTCCGCTACGGACCGCAGCCCTCGAGTGTGCACACCGGGAAAGGAACACTGCAAAAGCAATCCATATAACATTGTGGCACGTGTGTACACGTATAGGCACGATCCATCCATTCAAGGCGACAAATCAAACGTTAACCACGCGTCGAATGACAAAAGCACAAGGGAATCAGCCCGGCCGGTGAAACAAAAAGCAGTCAACGAAAAAAAAAAGAGAAAGAGAAAGAAGAGGGATAGAGAAAAACCAGAGAGAGAGAGAGAGAGGGGGGGGGGCAGCACACAGCAAGACGCCCGGCACCGCGAGGCTTTTTCATGCTTCAGCAGAGCGCAGTTATTGATGGGATGTCCGGCGATGGTACACAAACGATAATTACCAAGAGTCGGCGGTTAGTCGCCATCTCTCTCTCTCTCTCGCTCTATCTCGTTGCCTCCAAGCCGCCTAGTTATTACGCTGCAGTTTATGGCGTGCCGCATGGAAAAGAGAGACATCGTCGTAGTCGTCGGCAACGCGTCAAAAAAAGCCAACTCTATTTCTCTCTCTCTCTCTCCTTCTCTCGCTCTCGTGATGCTGTAGCGTATAGTAAGACCACATTCCTTGACGGGGAAAATCGCGTTGCCGAGGCGGACAATGAGCTACTTCGCGCGATCCTTTCCTCCAATGGTAAAAGTAATTGGGCTAGGATGCTCGGGTGTACGTGTCCGCGCGAATTTGAAACATTCGCTTTTTTTTTTCGTTTTTTTTTCTGTCGACAGAACCTCGATGTGCACGCGCATTTTTATGTTTGATTGATGGATGTTTTTTCTTCGTTTCGCGTAATGAATTCAACGGGAAATATGAGAAGAACAAATAGGAGGATATGGTGGGTGGCGCAATCATCGTTGGCGTTGCGAGTACCTTTTTTTTTATATTTTCGTGTAGTAATTGGATGTAGAAATCAAAATTTCGACAGCTTCTGTTAAAAGACAGACTATAGAAAAAATAAATATTATACTTTGCACGAGATCTATATTGAAAATTTTGCTTATAAATCATTAGACTCGATTGCATTCAAATTATTAATTTATAATTTAAGATGTATAAAATTAAACTTGACAGAAAAAAAGTTTTATCATGCGAAAGAAAAAGTTAATTTTTCTTATTTAATTTTCTTAAATGTCCATTTACGAAACAAATTGAAGCTTTAGTGCTTGTACGGGTACTTAACTATTCATGCTTAAACGAGGCACATAAAGATGATGAAAAATGATTTTCATTAGCGTCCATTATGAGACTCTTAGGTCGCCAGTAATAAAAGTACGAGGGCCTTTGTCAAGACTTATGAGCAATACTTGCATTATATTCCTAGCTTAAAAGGGATTGTAACAGCATTCGGTTGAATTGAGGCTGTAATCCCGGGATATGCAAGGCAATCCCTATTATCCGGAGTATAATTTTAAAAATAATAAAGACAATTTATTATGCTTATGTATGATGTTTGTGCAGTACTTGTTTTCTTCAGCCAAATTGAGACATAAAAGTAAAGTGCATTCATTTGTATCAAGATAATAAATCTCAAATTGTTTAAAGTAATACTTAAACAACTTTTAAATCAATGCGACAGCTTTTTAAAACTTAAATCAGATTTTCCTAAAAAAGAACCTCAACTTTGCTTTCTTATTCATCCGAATGAAAAATTCATTGAAAAGCGCATCGTCGCAGACAATGATCCCTTTATTTTTACAAAAATCAGCGCCTCCGCAAGAGCGGAGAAAAGGAATCGGAGGCATCACCGGCAGCCACAATGGGAAGAAAAGGAGAATCCAAAGCAATCCATTACGCAGAAATTAAGCCGTCATAATGCTTCTGGCAATCGACGCTAGTCGAGGGGGTCGTCTTAATGCCAAAAAAAAAAGCTGGAAGAATGCGTTCCGATAAATGGATCTCTTCATCCCGAACCCCGGAACCTGACAGTCCAAACAAGCGGAACGGACGCCAACAATGAAAGTCATCCCCGCGAAGAAAGCAGAGCGGGAAAACCACCGAGATAGAGAGAGAGAAAGCGAGAGAAACAAGGGAGCTAGGAAGGCGAAGTTACTAATGGAGGAAAAACAGAGAGAGATAGACCGGAACCCGGAGAGGCAAAACAAATAGGGAAGGAGGGTCAGGATAACAACAACCTATTCAGGCCAGCCTCCCCTTCTGCTTCTTCCTCTTCTTTGGCATGCCTCAAGAAGACGTCGACGACGAGGGCGACGGCGGCGACGATGGTGTTGAATTCTCGTAGAGAGAGAGTGTGTGTGCCGAGATTCCCTGCACGCGTTAGCGAAGGTATAAGACAATCGTTCGAATTGCTTCACTTCAAGATAACGATCTTAGCCAACCTCCATCCCATAGCTGTAGCAGCAGCAGCGGCGGTACACGCGTATAGTGGGATGTCGGATCTGTTATATATATAGCGCCAGGGTAAACCTATTACGAGCTCTTTATTCGGCGATGATTGCGAAAGCGAGTGGGTAAACGCGGCTCGAGCGGCAAGCTTCTGCCTCTGATGGAGGATTTAATTTTTTACAGACGCACGCGCCACTAAGCGTCTTTGGGATTGCGTTATTTCGATGTATTGTTATTTGGTGAGCTCTTGCTGAGGAGAGTATCGCGCGCCCGCGCCACTATATAGACCGATGATTGTGGAGACGGGATTCGCTCTCGGGAATCTCGTGGAGATGCATCTTTGAAACGCAATTCTTTCGATAATACATTTAATTACTGCTCCGCGAGGGCTTTATGTGCTGGATCGCGTGTACTTTCGTTCCGGAGTATATATCTCCTGCTTATATCGCGTTTACCTAATTGGTGCGAATATATCCGTTGATGACGGTATATTTTGTCGGCGTACGAGTGTTGTTTTTCCTGCGGAATTATGTCATGAACTGAAAATTTAAAATGCAACTGGATTCTATTCAAGGAATATGATGCAATTTAACAAATCCTCTGAATATACATCTGTATTCAATTATCATTGCAAAGACGTAGGCTTCCTTTGCATAATCCAAATCTTTCCATATACTAGTACATATTTAATGAATGTAGTGGGGATTTCTTGTACTAAAGTTCTAAGTTGAGAAAGCTAAAGAGCTGAAAAAAGTACCGAAATTGTATAGTAATGAAGTTCTCATAGCCCACGAAAATCGAGAGGTGTCCTATCATCGCACGCAGGGTCGACGATCGACGAGGGAACTCACCCTATCCATGCATCGTCCCTCTCTCTCTCTCCCTCTCTCTCTCTCTCACTCTCTCCTGACGACGTCGACATCGACGACGACGCCGGTCATACAGAAGATGTCATTCACACCGCTCCTCGTTATTAATTTAAGCTTTCGTACGCGCCGCGCTCCTTCCTTCTCTCTGTCTCTCTCTCACACACACACTCTATCACATCCTCATCATTACATAGGCCCTACAGCAGAGGATCGATTATTCGAGGGACTATCACCTTTCTCTCTCAGTCTCCCCCACCCTAGTATATAACACACGCGACGTTTCGCGGAGGGTTCGGGAATAAAAGGTGGCCGCCCCCTCACGTTTGTTTACGCGTAAATACGCGCTGCAGACGCCTACACACATACACTCACCCAGGCACAGTGTATATAGAGGATAAAATTCGAGCCTCTTCTTTGGTGCGCTTACGAAGCATCCGGTCTCTCTCGCTCTCTCCTCTCTCGCTCTCTCATCGCGTCTCTTTCTCTGTCTATTTGGGCTTCGTTTGTCTGCCTATGGTGTAGAGTCACAAAAGAGCTCGAGAGAGAGAGAGAGAGAGAGAGAGAGAGAGAGAGAGAGAGAGAGAGAGAGAGGGAGACAGAGGGCCACGTGAAATCCTCGATATTGTTGATCCGCGCCATCAGGATGTTTGACGGCGCGCCGAGAGGTACGGAGGACGAGGATGTGGGATGAGGGCGCGAGAGTCTTGAAGAGGATACTGGAGAGGATCGAGTGACATGTTAGGGAAATTCGAAGATGACGTTGGCAGTTTTGCGAAGAAGACGCCTGCACACTCCTGAATTTTTGAAGCGTTTGTTCAAGTCGAGTTTAGAGGATTTCTATGTTTTTTTTAACGTCGCGTCAGCAGTGGAGAATTTTGTTTAATCGTTGCATTGTATTGTATAGTCCCGGTGATAAAGTGATTTTGAAGGACACTTTGGCTATCGCTAGATTGTTGGTAATACACAGTGCTTTTTTACTGTTTGACAAATAAGAATTGAACGAAGGTACATAAAGCATATCTCGGACTCTTTAATGTCTAACAGTTAATATCAATACATATTTACAATATGTGTCATCTGCACTAAGTACATCGATGATAAATTGTTTGTAGGCAAATGGTAATTTTATTCTCATGGGAAATCATTTGGTGAGTCATCGTAGTTCAGTTTTATGAGATCAATATATTGTAGCGTAGGAGCTACATTAATATAGCAGAGTACTGCAGCTCACAGTCGTTAATAATTTTTGTTCTATTCTACTATAACGCATATTATTACTTTTTATTTGCGGTAATGATTGGACAACATTTGAATTAATAAAATATATAATTATTTACATTTTGTTGCACAAATTTTTAATAACTGTACCGAATATTGATATCTTCAATAATGTAATTAATCATTTCAATTGAGCAATATTGAATTATTATTATTATTATTATTATTATTATTATTATTATTATTATTATTTCGCATAATTATTAGTTCATCAGTTGAACATTTATTTAAGGAACCGAAATGAAACTGAACTTTTCTTTCCAAACGCCCATACTGTAGTACCACTAATGAATTATAACAATGCTTATGTAATAAAGTTGGTTACCAACGTGTCATTATCAAAAACGGTAAACTTTTCTTTCAAAGTAAAACAGTAGAACAGTAACGCAAGTAACACTTTGTGCACTTGAAGTACATCGTCTCGCTCAAGCTGCGAGATCAAAGAAGCCTTCGTTATTGTGGAAAAAAAGTGTAAATCTGAAAGAAGCACTGCATGCAATAAAGTGTCAAACGTGGAAACAAAGACGGATATGGTAGGAAAAGAAACTGTAGGCGACGTAATTCCAGACACGCTTCTTCAAGGCTCTTGAAACGGGAGAGCTTCAAGTCTCACTCGCGGCAAATCGCTTCTCTTTCTACTCGCAGGCGCGCTCCTTCAACCTATCATTTCCATGTCTCTGCGAATGAGACAAAGCAGCGAGACGATGGATTATCAAGACAGAGAATTTATCTCGCGTGTAGGTAAACAAATTCAACTGAATCGATTAGTTTCCCAAAACCATTCGGCGCGTCTCAAAGTTTCCGAGTGTGACGTGGACCTCGTCATGTCGCTTATATCAATTATTGCAACTTCTTTATGAAATTGCACCAAAATTTTATTCAACGAAACCTATATATCTTCTAATGAGATGTTTAAAAGAGGAAAAATTAATTTTACAAGCTGAAGGGTAGACGCGCAGCGCGAGAAATCCAACCAGCCGCGCTCATCACCTTTAAGAGGAAAAACGAAGAGTATCGCCGCAGCGGAGCCTTCGTTAGAAGTGAATTACAATCCCAGGCAGCGGAACGGAAATTTTCCTTCATCGTTTCGCGCTCCCGCCATCCTCAAAATCCGCAGTATTTGCCCACACTCGACTGAATCTGAACGATTTCAGAAGCGCTACCTAGCAGAGGGATTAACAGTAGACATCGAAAGAGAGAGAGAGAGAGAGAGAGAGGGAGAGCGCTGGAACTCGCGCCCATCGCTCCGTGCACGCGCACACACGTAATTGGGGGAGGAAAGAGGAAGGTAGACGACTCTCGTATACATGTATGCAGCATCTCCCGATGTCCACAGGCCAGTCCGCCACTGCATATATACGCATACATATACTGCATATACGGTATGGGAAGGGAGGGAGAGAGAAAGAGAGAGTGAGAGCGATTGTCCGGTTTGCCTCCACCCACTCGCTGGCGGTTATCGGCAAACGAAGGAGAGCAAATACGGGACAATATATGCACGCGCCGATCGGGCGAAATGGAACGAGAGATGAGAGGGAGAGAGGAGACTCGCCATATACATATATATATATATATGTATATAGGAGGGAAACCCCCCTTTCGTTGGGGCGTTAGTTGTAGTAGAGCTCGCGCGATCGAGCATCGCTTCGGGGCCCGGGAATGGGATTTCGAGCGCGCGCCTCCTGGCGAACCCTGATGTATGACTCGCTCTATGTCGCTCTATATGTGTCTCTCTGTGTGTGTGCGTGTGTGTGGAGTCTGGAGTTGCGTGCATGTGTGGGAGGAAACGAGCTGCAGGATAGCACCGGGGTTAGGATTAACTTTTGATGACGAATAATGTTGAAGGGGGAGGGGACAGCGCAGCATTCGGGAATGGGAGTACGAGACTAGGTGGTGTAATGTCCCGAGAATTGGAAATGGGAAGTGTTTGTTTGAAGGAATTGGATGGTTAGGGACGCTGGGCTAGGAAGTAAGCGAGGCCTCCAGTGATTTATGCCGCCGCGTTAACCTTGCGATTTTCAATATCTGCCTTTAGCAAAATGGATTATGCGTCGAAGAAATTGTAAAGATTTGATCCTCGATTTGTCTGTATCTGGATTTGTTTGTGTCTGAAATAGAATTCTTATACGTTTGAACGAGCAATAACAAAATTTTAAAGTTTCATTCCACTCAAAATCGGATTATGTCTAATTGCATCATTGATGTGGGTTATGCAGCGATAAGAATGAAAAAGCAAAGTATTGTACATGATTGACGCACGAATTGAATATTTCGAAATATGAAGAAACGCGGCTTTGTCAAATTGAAAATGCGTCGGTTGCCATGACTGTAGGGTAAACGGTGGTAAGATCGAAATGCCAAGTCGTCTCGGGTGTATATAGGATAGTGCAATTAAGTTTGACGCGGTAAGCCACAACTAGATTTCAATTCACCTCACGATTGACAATGTAACGCTATAACGGGGCAATATAGTCTACGGCGATTATGTGCTTAGACTGGTGGATATGCAGGAGAAGCCCAGGAGGCGTATAGTAGCGACTCTTGCGCACAGCCAATCTGCGGTTTACCTATCACATACACACATGTACACGCACATATAGGCCTCTAGTACTTCTAGTAGGTACTACACATACTTGCGCGCGCGTTCACAGACGCACGAGCGCACTCGAGAGTCCGCTTTTATGCGCGAATCCAAGTCTCGGGCGCGAAAATACGCGATAGGAAGAGAGATAGAGAGGAACGGATCCCCGCGTAAGGATAGCGGTGAGAAGATGGATGTGGAGAAGCGAAGAGACGAGAGGGAGAGAGGGCGAGAGGGAGAATTTTCCAATAGCAGTCACTTCGAGGTCATTTGCCGAGGTGACGGGGCATGTAAGTGGCCCCCGCATTGATTGCCATCCTCGACGTCGATTTCACCTTATCTCTCTCGTACTATCGGCCGCTATCCTTCCGTATAACGTATATATACGTATATACACATATATATCCCGACCGATGCCACTCGAGTGTCCTGCGGTATAGACGAGGGAGAGAAGCGACGCGAGATCGATGCTAAGAGGAGGCTTATTCATAATTTCCTCGAGGTGCCTGACTGATAGATGGAAGTTCCAGAACTACGTATACTTCTTTTATCGCGAGATTCCCGATCTTTGCTAGATTTTGTTTATGGTACTTTCGACTTTATTTTGTTTATAAGGATAAGGAGTTAAGATGTTTTAAGCTTCTGAACTCATCTTATTTATATATTTATAACAACGTATTTTTGAAAATAAAGACTGGTATAATTTTACTAAATCACTTACATACTGTCTTGGGATTTTAAAGTTAGGGAGGTATTGACACGTTGCTTACCTGTAACAGAAAAAAATTATTCAATCAATATAACATTAATGTAATAAATTTAGATTAGTTAACATTACTTATAATATATATATATATATATAGATTGCATAAATTGATAGTGTTCTTAAAATTTTAGAACAAATATCTTCAATGTAACAAAGGGGATATGCAGCTGTTGCGCATTAAAACCGTTTCTGCATGAAATTAATGCACAAGATCGGCGATAAAATTTATAGAGCCCCGACAGCAGCACCGATAAACTGCCAGCAGCAGCAGCATTGCTCTCCGCGAGACCCTATATCAAAGAAACATAGAAGTCGTTTCGCCGCGATACGTACACCACCACTCAGACACAAAAATAAGCTGTGTGTCCTCGTCCATAAGAGAACGCAGCCTCACGCGGGCGTCCAGATTCGTCCTATATACCAAGTCTGCCAAATTCGAGGCACTTCGAGTCGGGTCATATACTCCCAGTAAACACGCGACACTTGGACTATTTCCCCTATGCCGCAGAGAGAGAGAGAGAGAGAGAGAGAGAGAGATAGAAGGACGATGCCTGATTCGTCTTGGGGGATGTCTTCGGCCGCCGCGGCGACTGGCTTTTATCGTCGTCGTCGTCGGCAGCGGCACTTGTCGCGGCCGGAATCTCCGGAACACAGGCGGCCGCCGCCCCAGAGAAAAGCTGCGCGCCGCCGCGGGCGAAATTTACGAGCGCCCTAGAGGTCTCCCCGCGAGAGACTTTATGTACGATCGACATGGAGAGAGAGAGAGCGTAAGCTTTACGAGCTATGAACCGTCGTTAAAAAGGCCGAGGCCGATGCTGCGTCAGAATATAGGGTTCGAAGGGCTTCATAGAGTCGATGGCAGGACAGTGCGAACTTTATTTCAGATGTAGCGATGGACGCGGCGCATAACAGCGGAGGTGTGCATATATAGTCGGATGAGTTTTATTCTTTTTAAGTTTTGCGGAGCTGGAATGCGCGGACGAGACACCATTCGCTTCGCTGCCGTCGAATTCACGACTTGATACAGAGAGGAGTCTTGTGGTTCAACGATTTCGAGAGTTCGATCGAAGATGGCTTGTCTGTGCAATATGATAAGAAAATTAAGATAAGAAAGATAAGAAAATCGAAATGAACAAAAGCACTAAATGCAAAGTTTTGATTTGAAAATGCTGGTGTATTATTGTTTCTGGGAAATAGATTCTCATATTTATCGTGAAAGTATATATCAATATACTTTATAGCAATTAAAATTTAACGACCGCGTTGGATGCGTTATCTGTATCAGACACCTCATTCAAGCTTTACGAGTCTCTCGCGTATATGCAATAAATTGAATTGAATGGAATGACTGTTTATTCAATTATGCGAGTGATAAAGATATTTTTTTTTCTGACGCTGCATTAAAGCTACATTATAACGAAAGTTGTTCATTTATGTGCCAATTAATTGATATTAGATACACTACATGTTTCTTTTACTGATTGACATTTTAATTTCGCAATATTGAAGCTGTGTTTTAGTCTTGAAACTGAAAACTTCAACTCTTTCACTTTGAAGAAAATAACGAACTTAACAACTTTGGTGTACAGATGTGATTTTATGTGGTCTGGCACTTAGCAAACAAAATATGTTAATCTAAATATATTTTTCTCAAAAAATGCGGAGTCGACATAAAATTTAATGTACAAATCAATGTGGGTGTATGAAATTGACGCGGTAGTTTAACGTTTTGCTTGCCGACGTCTGGATCGAGGTGTGTTTGGTTATGTATAAGTTGATCTACCAGTTTTTATAACCTGCATTTATAAGCACTTAAATTCTTGGCGTTCTCTGGGTTGCAAATAAATATTCAAGTCATATAAATTTTCTTAAGTAACCTAGCCATTTACCTCTCAATAAAATGCGAATTCGCTTGTTGGAATTCCAAATCTTTTTTTGTAAACGCGTAGAAACTTGTATTTTTTTTTTTAAATTATGCTTTGTTTATTTATTTTACCAGTTTACCATGTTCGAACGTCATAATAATAAATTCATGTGCAATCTATTTGTACGAGTAAGCAATTGCCATCAAAAGATCAGGATAAAAGCTTTTCACCTTTTCAAATTTAAACTAATTGTGTACATCTAACTCTTTAGGTTCGTCGAATCTGGTAAGATAAAAGGCCCAATCCTATTAACTGAACACACAGACTTACATGAACTGTGATTCGTATAAATCGGAGATAATTCGGATTTACATGAAGGCTGTTATTCGAGGCGTTATAATTGGATTACAACCCTCGGAGACTTTACACCGCGACGAATCCTATACTGTATTCAACTTCGCCTCGTGCGCGGATTTTATTTGATTAGGGGGTAGCAAAAAGGCATATGATTGCACTCATCTAAACCAAAAGTTTTGACAAAAATTGTATTACCCCCGTCCAGCGGGTTGCACTCCACTTTTCCGCATATCCACTTCCCGCTTCACGTGCTCCGATTCATTCGACCGTACAAAGAGACTAATCATAGCTCCATAACAACTTTGTTTGTAAATATTTAACGAAATAACGAATGCGAAATTTTTACGTTGATTGCAGTAACGAAATTACGATACAACATTGGATTCGTCTACAAATCGACCATTTCAAATTGTTTTCAAATTGATTTTCCAAAAATATAGCTCCGAGAAAAAGTGCTAAACTCGACTATTTTTTCGCGAATAAAACGAATTCCTTTCTAACAAATCGATCAGTTTTTACATATTGAAAAAGTTATACGCGCAACATACAAAACGATCTTAAAAATTCACGATATCGCAGCTACATAAATTTACATTTCCTCTTTGCCTGAGCAGAACCTGGCTCGATAGTCGAGAAAGTGACATGTATATAAGAAGAGCTCAGTTCGCAAAATGTGAATCCCGATCGAATCGATAATATTGGCAGAGCATCGACTAGTGTCTCTCTCTCTTTCTTTCTCTCTCTCTCTCTCTCTCTCTCTCACCGAGAAGTGCATGGGAGACGCTCCGCTCAACCGCGAGACACATAGTCACTAATCTGTCGCGTCCGTGTCAGGCCAAAGGGGAGGCCTTGCCATGCTAAGAGCTATTTAACGTCGATTATGCCTTACCCACGATTTTCGCTTTGACGCGAAGACGGAATAAACGCTCGGTCCATTAGGTTCCGAGTCGGCTCAAGACGTCGAAGACCGCCGCCGCCGTTGCCGCCGCCTCTCCTTCTCCCAGTGCATTGGGTAAGACTTGATCTCTCTCTCTCTCTCTCTGTGTCTCTTGCGGACTCGGTCCCGTGTTCGTTCGTTCGCTCGAGCGAATTTTCGGTTCGTGTAATGGGAGGATCTTAAGTACAAAAGGCGAGACCGACGCTGCCGCAGCGCTCCTCCGAGAGCCGGATTATTTATCGGTGCGGGGAATCGCGAGAAAAAGGGAGGATTGGAGGAGGAGGGAAGAACGAGGAGGAGGAGGAGGCGGAGGAGGAGGAGGGAAGAGATGGAGATTAGGCGCTGTAAAGTTGAAGACTCGGAGATGCTGTGGGCGACCTTTGTGCGCTGGTGCGCATTTCTTTTTCTTTTTCTTTTTGGATGATGAGAGCGTCGTTAAAGATTTAAATAAGTTGTTCCGACGCGATAAATTAGTAAAAATAAGCGACGAGTTTTCGAGATGAAAGGATGGTGCACTGAAGCGTGGTGAGAAACTAATTTGAGGAAAGATGAAAGATAAGGTAGGCAAGTAATATTTATAGCGAATAATAAAATTCACTAGGAAATTAAGAACAATAACTCTTATATAAGTTATGAATAGACTGAAGAGTAAATTGGTACTTTTAAAAGGCAACAATTCCATCTCTATTGTGTCGAATTGAGTAACTTTCTAAAGTACGTACTGTGCAAAAGTAACTTGTTATCTTTGTCAGAATTACCGAGCTATACGTACAAAAGTAAACGACACTTTATACACGGAAGAAAACATTGGCATTGGTTACTGTACCGCTAAATACATTAGAGAAACACATTTTATCGGCTCAGTGAAATATAAGTAAGCTTATATCGAGCTCTGCCTCCGGCCAACGCGCCATAAGCCGCGCATTTATTGAAAGGAAATTTTGATAATAAGAGCCGAGCGAAAGTGAAAACGGGCGAGCGAAAGTCGTCGAAGGTGTGTGCGCGCAGAAAGAAAAATGGAAAAAACGAAGAAGAAGAACGAAATGAAAGCTCGACGTCAGACTCTTTCTTATATATACATACGCGCTTAGGGTGTCGCGGGTTTCATTGTCGCGCCTCGGAGCTTTTTATCCGGCTCGGTATAAAAAGGCCTCCGCATTCTCTCTCTCTCTCTCTCTCTCTCTCTCTCTCTTTCCCCGTTTTGCCAGGGGTTAACGCCGTGAAATGCTTCGGGAATTAGAAATTGATATCGGAGGTAGTGGAGAAGAAAGAGAGAGACTCTTTCATCGGCAGATTTCCTGCTCTCTCGGAGGGTGAAAAATGGAGGCAGCAAAATTCATAAGAACATCTGGGGCCGAGACCCCCAGCGCGAAATGGGGATAGGTGTGCTTTAACCCCGGCTGTACTCGGTATATATATAATTAGAGCGCTTGATGAATCCGGAATATCCTTTTACCTTTGATCAGCTTTTACCGCGCGGCGATGGATCTATAAAACGTTTGGCGCGCGTAAAAGTGTATACACGAAGCTTATTTTTATATTGGACACGTGTACAGTATGTCCGCGGTACATTTCATCGCGGCGTTTTATTATTGTAACCTCATTTTTTTTAGAAACCCAAGAGCGAGATAATGCATTCTACGTTAATATATATGTATATCAATTTAATTTAAGCAAATGCCTTTCATGCACAATTTATTTATGTCGTCCCAATTCCTTTTCGCGATAAAGCTATCAAATTCGCTTACTCGGAAAGTATCAGAAAAATGGCGACGAGCAAAGGCGTGTAAAAAGTGCACCAGCTCTCGCCTTCCACTGCATCTCTCTCTCTCTCTCGACTTTAACTCCTAAATCGATTCGTCGAATAATCTCGTTTAGCAAAAATTCCATCAGCTTCCAATTCGCGCTCTCTCAAAAGTGCTTTCACGTGCATCTCCTGTATAACGAGGCTGTGTGGAGCTGCTGCGAGCGCGTGGCCTGGTCCCCTTCCTTCCTTTTTTCATAAAAATAGCGCGTGCAGCAGCAAAGAAGCCGAATACAGAGAGAGAGAGAGAGAGAGAGAGTCGGCGGCAAGAGTACGAGATAAGAAATAAATAAAGAAGCGAGAGAGGGAAGACGAAGAAGGAGCCGTCGTCGCTTCCAAAGAAACAAACGAGCCGCTCTCTCTCTCTCTCTCTCTCGCGCGCGCGTATATGTATACACACACACGAAAGTCGAACAGTCAGTTTGTGCTGCTGCTGGCTGGCTGGCGTACGCGAGCAAGAAGGAGATAAAAAGGAAGGACGCGGAAGAGGGGGAAAAAAAAGGCCGAGCGAAGAAGCTACACGACGACGGCGAATCCTCGCGTACAGCAGCAGCAGCAGCAGCAGCAGCAGCGCAGCCCCCCCATATATATCCAGTTTCGCGATTCAAGGCGCGCCTCCGTTGCACTTGTCGCTTCGTTGCTGCCGTCGCTGCTGCTATACCGTCGCTGTTGTCTCTCTCTCTCCTCTTTCCCCAATCCTATTTGGATTTTCCAAGTGTGGCAACTGCTATGTTTCTTTCTTCCCTCCCTGTTTACTTCTTCCTTTCTGCTTTTATTATACGTCACTGTCTCTTTCTCTGAGTGTCTGTTGCCGACTCTGCCCCCCCCCCTCCACGCGCTTTTTCCCACCAACTTTGTTGAAAATTTGCGCGACATATGAAATAACATTGCGCCTCGGGATACATGACATTCGTTATATGCCTTTTTATTGCTTCGCGATAAAAGAATGCGTTTTATCAAACTTGCTATAAAAGAGATTTCTCAGCAAGATCGCGACAGAGAATGAAAAACACTTGACTACTATAAGAAAAGGTAACGCCGGTTATAAAAATATTGACGTATATAAAGTTTAAAACCTATTTTCCATCCATTTATGTCGGATATATATCTAGCATCTCGGGCTCGATCAACACACAATTGAATGGGGAATCAGGAAACTTTCTCTCTCAGTCTGTGATACTCGGCAGGTTTGGCCCACAGCCTGGCAACCGCACTCGTGCGCATCCATTCACTCGACTCCCATCCACTGCTGCTTCGACGATGGAAGTTACAGAAGTGGCATGTGGCATGCGCCATTCTCTCTCTCTCTCTCTCTCTCTCAGTAGGAGAGGGAAAGGCCCCTGCGCGCATTCCTCAAGACAGAAGGCAAAAGGAATGGGACGCGCGCGGATTGGAATGGAAGGAAGGAAGGAAGCGAATAGGAGACGCGGCGATCGGCGCGGAATGCACACTGGATTAACGCGGAGCTTACTTAGCTGAACTGCTGAACTCGTGCCACAGTAAAAGTAAGAGAGCGAGAGAGAAAGCGAGAGAGAGAGAGAGACAGACAGACAGAGATGGTATACACTCTCAGAAGAGTGGATTCTTCTGAAGGAGCGCGAGTATAAATCGAGAGAGAAGCGGAGAAAACGAGTCGGTGAATGAATCTTTGGTATCCACGGACTTTTCTCGTTATACCGCGGAGATCTCGAGATATATATATATATAGAGAGAGAGAGTGAAGCGGAGCATCGCTGACTAATAGGAATGTAAGTGATTGAGCCGATGTAAGTGGGATAACGAGAGCATAATGGAATTTCGCGAGAGAGAATCTCTCTCTCTCTCTCTCTCTCCTACGTACAGTATATACACATAAATGGGAGGTTAGCTGCGCTATGACGATGGACGACTGCTTCGAGAGAGATGATTGTTGCAAAAACGAGCGAATGCCTCTGTTGTCGGTCTAAGGGTCCCCCCGCGCGCGCCGCGTATGCAGCAGCTGCTGCAGCTGTACGTCTATTCTCCGCGGTACTTGCCGCGCGCGCATTTCTGTCCTTTGCCTGCTGCTTCAGCTCACTGCTTTTTGATGTGCCCAAGCATTCGCCGAGATATCGGTAGACGGTAATTAAATTAAAATTCACCTGGCAAAGAAGAGGTAGGTCGGCATTTCCACTGTTGCCAGCGGTTACAGCTTGTACTCGGTTATAGCTTCGACGGCGACAGAGGATTGCGTGCTTTTCCCATTGGAGTACTTCCATTTATCAAATATTTTTGAAATGCCTTACGGAACGCATTAAAAACGCGGTTTTTCTATACTCAAAATGCAGATTGTTGAATTCTTTGGATAATTTTTTCTACGACTATATGAGACCGAGAAATGATGTCCTTCTGGGACGAGTTGATTTACGGAGAAAATGCAATGCGATGGTGTATCTCGGTAATAAAGAGATATCAGACATGGACTAAAGTAGAAAACAATGACATGGAGCCTGTTGTTGGCGAATGAATGCACAAGGGAGTGACGTCGAAAGAGTCGAAATAAGTGCGAGATAAGGAGGCAGCAGTGGCAACCGGCGGAGGTATATATATAAGACGAGGAATGCAGATAGGAGGGACAGATTAAAGTGGACAGGTATGAAAATGAGGGAACCGTCTGAAAAGTAAAGAAAAAAAGAAATGCGCGTCGTTAAGAGAGGCCAGGCCAAATTGATACCTCACGCAGAACTCCGGATTTTTGCATAACATGCAATATTTTCCGTGGCAAATAATAAGAATCCTGAATTGAATATTAAGGCGTTTCCATTTTGCTGCGATAATGATCTTAATTAGATGGGGTAGTTAAGTAATTTGAGATCCATCTTATTTTAAGAAAAGGTAAATGTTATTTATGAATATTGCGCTTGACAAAAAAGAGTTGGCTAATTCAGATTAACGGGAATGAAGGTGGGTAAATGAAAGCTTTTAGTCCGCGACTCGCAAATACATGGGCATTTTAAAGCAAGATGACAAATTGATCAAGATTCATAAGAAAAACGTATAGATGCAAGACTTTTTTTGAAGTATAACTGGACAAATTTGCATATATATCGGCTTTTCAAAATTTATGACGCATACTTAAACTTTAGAGTAGATATCGAAGATTTAAAGCTCAAAAGGGTCATTTCAATGTATTTATATAGAGACGAAGATGGGAAAGAAGCTCTTTGAGTTATTTATCTTTATCGTTAGCGCAGCTGTTAACGAAATTGAAACATTAACAGAAGTTGTCCATCGGCATAAATTGACAAACATAATTTAAATTAATAAATATCACATGTATATAACTAATTTATATTTTGCAACCAAAACATTCTCCCATAGAGGTTGTTAATAGCCCAACTGGCGGGTCGCACAAGGTACTGTTTCTTTTTGTTCTAGTCGTTTCGAGTCTGGCGTCAATTGAAGTCTCCTCCGTCACGTTCAAATCTTAATTACGTCGCGAGCGCGGCGCACGAATTTCTGCACACAGTCGAGCTCTTGGAAGGCTCATAAACCTTCATCTCGGGTGTATAATTAAAACAAAAAGGAAGAAACCGCAAGAGTCAGTGTCACAAAGGCAACTAGCTGCGGAGAGACAGGCGGGAAGTGCAGAAGAAGAAGGAGACGAAGAGGAGGAGGAGTCGGAGGAGGAGGAGGATAGTCGCGAATCTCTCGTCGAGTCGAGCTGCACGCGCATCCTCAATGAACGCCGCTTGACAAGGTCACGGCTCTCGGTCCTCGCCTCTGCACTCCCTCATCCGCCTCGCGCGCGCCACTCGCCTCTCGACGTCGACGTCGTCGTCGTCAATATAAGGCTTGAGTCACGTTCGCGCTGCTCCCGCGGGCGAGAGACGAGATTAAAAAACGGGAGGAGGAGGGGGAGGAGGAAGAAGAAGAAGAAGAAGAAGAAGAAGACAAATGGGATTCCCGAGAGGGTGAGTACCACGGCTCAAGACTACACTCCGCTTGTCGACGCGTCGACACACGTGGAAAGGGTTGCAGGATCGCGCGCGTGTATGTGGTACACGTACGTATACATGGGGGTATAAGAGGGGGCGGCAGAAGAGTCAACATTCGCGTGGTGCGGGAGGGAGGAAAAAAAACGGAGGAAACCAGGCACAGGAAAGGAAGAAGGGGGATTATTCGCAGATGCATCCTACCAGCCAGACATCCGCTGTCCTTCTATCTATCTTTTCTCCCTCCTCTCGCGCGCTCAGGTCCCCTTTCTCACTTTTTACTTGACTTTTAGACGAGTTGGAGAGTTGCGTACGAGTCAAAGGGTTCGGATTGGATTAGAGTTTGCAAAGTTGCCTTTCATTCTTTTAAGCCCATTTCTCTGCGCGTTTTTTCACAACGACCTTCGCTACTTCCTTCGGATATTCGCCCTGGATCAAAGTTGTATGGTTATTCTAAGGAATGCTCGTTGTTTAAAGAAAATTCTTTATTCGAAAAAAAAAGTAAGTTTTTCGAACCCTTGTCAGTTTTATACAGAACATCCATGTATAGAATAAATCAAGCAAAACGAGGGAGTCAGATTGTTGTTAAAAAATATACGGTTAAAATAATTATAGCTTTCGTAGCATTCGATTAGGATCCACAAAAATCCTAACGCACAGCCGGCCAATGGAAAAGTAAGTTATAATCAATCCATCATAGTGCAAGCTAATATCAAGGTAGATTGCATGAGCTTTGTCTTGTGAAAACAAAATGATCTGGCGAATGGGTGATAGTCGAGAAATAAAAAAAGGTGCTTGTAAAATAAGTAAGGAAGATTGAAAACGAGAGAGAGAGAGAGAGAGAGAGGGGGAGAATGGAGAACGAGAGAAAGATAGAAGGACTCGACACGCCTTGGTCATGTATCATGCGATTAGCCCCAGAGAGTATAAGAGAGAGAAAGAGAGAATTCCAGGTTCGCACTCGTGTTCCGAGAAACTTGCAGGCGATTAGCGCGTCCGCACGATTCTCTCTGTTCTCCCTTCGTCTCCAGTTCTTCTGCCTCTACTGTATACATCCTTCCTCTCTTTCTCTCTTGTGCGGCCTTTATCTCGGCAGTGAACGTAGGCATGGCCAGCAGTGGGGTATCGAGATGAAATTAACTCGTCCGCATCGACGCAACGTCACGAAAGAATGAATGAATGAATATTGATCTTTATACGGCTAAGGATTCGTGGTCCTGAGGTAGCCACTACAATGTACAGGGATACAGTATAATTTACATTGCATCATCGCGAGGACCAGAATGCCTCGATACAATTAAGCTAGTCGCAAATATAATCGAGTGATAAAAAATAAAAATAAAAAAATAAAAAAAATAGATAAATAAAATATGAATGTACATTAAAATTAAGACTACAAAAGAAAACTAAATACAATATAAATATATACAAATAAGTACAAAGTGGTCGTGCGATTAAAAGGCATTAAAGTGGCTAAAAAAACTATGCTTGAGCCCCACTACAATGGTTACGCTGTGCATTTAAAAGATGCTCATGCAGATGGCGGTTAAAACATGTTTGAGCACGACACTGACGAACACTGATTGGCAGACTATTCCACAAGAGGGGTATTCCCAGCTCAAAAGAGTGGCGCATATAATTCGTTTTAAAATTCCTAATAATTAGATCACGTACAGAGCAGCGTTTGCTTCCGGGCTTATCGACGTCCCGAAACACAAATTTATCCGCAAGATATTTAGGCGTATTAGAGAGCATAACCTTCACAAACATACATAAGACAAGAAAGTCGCGCCTATCTTTGTATTTTAGAATCTCGAGATTGACATACATCGGAATCTAATCGCTGCGTTTTTACACCTACTAAGTTTAATCGTCAATTCATTGGACAGAACAAAAAAAAATACTGGCGCAGTAATCGAAGTAGGGAAAAATCAGAGTCTTTATCAGTACGAGTCTGGTATCGCATGGTAAACAACCCTGCACTTTGCGCAACCGGCTTAACGCAGCGAAGCCTTTCCGTGCCGTAACATTACATTGCGCTCTCCAGAACAGAGTGGAATCAAGAGTCACTCCCAGTACCTTCATTGAATCACACGGAACAATAGTGACGCCGTTAAGAGCAATGGCAGGCAAATTTGAGCCCTTTAATTGCCCGATAAAGCCTTGAGAGTCTATCCAAATTGCTTGGGTCTTATTTGCTTTAATCGCCAGCCCGCTTGTAGCAGGCCACTGTGCAATATTGCTCAAATTGGAATTCATCCTATCAACCAGAAGGTGTGCCTCGCTAACCCGTCCGCTCAGGTAGATCACTAAGTCATCCGCGTAAAGGTGGTACTTTGCAATTTTAATTGTCTCTGACAAGTCATTGGAATACAATGAGAAAAGTAGAGGCCCAGGGAAACTCCCCTGAGGGACTCCTAAATTTCTCTCGCGAGGTGATCAGGATTCGCCGTTTGTGAATCGCACAATCTGCGAACGAACGGATAAAAATGAGCGAGCCCATTTACACGCTGGGTCAGAGAAGCCCAGGCGACAGAGTTTATCCATCATTAAATCAATATTCACTAGGTCGAACGCACGGTACTGGTCAATGCCGACGAGCAGCGTGATGCATCCCTTATCCATAGCCGCCCTGAAGTCGTCCACCACCTTAGCCAAAGCCGTGTCAGTACTATAACAAAGAGAGAGAGAGAGAGAGAGAGAGAGAGGGAGGGAGAGAGAAAAGAAGGTCTTTGTCACGATATCGACAGAGATGGGCTAATTATGACAGTCTCTTCTTCCTTTTGATTTCGGGCAGAGACCATCGACTGCTATCGACTTCTCCTTTCTTCCCTTTCGCATGAAAGGATCGAGATAAGAAGACTGCAGCCGAGCGAGACAGAGGAAGAACAGAGTCCAGCGATATTATGGCGTGTTTCGGTGCCGCAGCCGAAGAGAGAGAGAAAGAGATAGAGAGAAAGCGAGCGAGCGACGTTATCTGGAATGCGCGCAAGGCGCAGGGGCTTTCAGAAAGTCAACAACCTGTTGCTCGCCTCGCCTCGCTCTTTTATTTTCTAAAAATTCGCTTTGCTTTATCTGCCCGGGCGGCAGTCGCGGAAAGCGATTGCTTTACAATGTCACGGAGCTGCAGGACGCGCGGGAGCGTGTCTAGCGCAATGAGGTGCGAGTCGCTGCGCGAGGCGGTTGTGCTACATTGGAATAACAATGTATATAGGTACCGAGTAATTGAAGAAGTCTCGTTCATATTTATTATAAATAGCTTCCTTTTAAGATAAGTTTCGAGTTTTTTAAATTCATTTTTGAACATCAGGCATTTTCAATGCATGTTACAATGCAGAACGCAATTCATGGTAGCGTAATTTTGGGTTATCTGATTTTCACGTATTTAAACAAACTATTTTTAATCGAGACTCTTCATTTATTATTCTCAAATCAATGCCTCTGCAAATCTGCAATCACGCCAATTCTAATCGTCGACTATATCCAACGCGCGATCGGAAACGTATAATTCCATCCGAAATACCTCGATTATTAATCATTGATCGCCATTTAAAAGTCACTCCATAATCAGCGCACAAAAGAGCATTTTATCCATATACACACATATATATATATATAAGCGCCACAACCACGGCAATGAAAAATGCATATCGGAGCGCTTCAATCATTTTGCGCCCGAATCATTAATCCCTCGTTAACCGTCGGCCGTCGGCAAAATAATCCAGAAGCCGGTATATACCTCTGAATATCGCGCGGACCCTCCGGCTATACATATACGTATATACGAATAAAAAATCACTCATCGTCCGTCTGCCAGTCAATGGACAAAAAGGGACAAGAGAAGCCCTGCCCCGACGCAGCCGCGGGGATTTCCACAAATGGCCAAATGACGTCGGGCTAACCACCCACGGAATCGGGCAAATTCGCTCCACGGCTGAAGAGCTATAGCGCGCGACAGACACGCTCGCGCCCCGGCATTTGCATGACGCGCGAGTAATTCACCCCGGCGACACGATTGCGACAGGCTCTCTCTCTCTCTCTCTCACGCCCCCTGATATGCATCTCCGTTGCAATATCGCTGCCTGCCTAGACGAGAGAGCGAGAGAGAGAGAGAGAGAGAGAGAGCAATTTGTGTATCGATCCATCGAAGATCAGTCATCCCCTCAGCTTTTGGCGAGCGAGCGTGAAAGTAGCGTCGCCGGGAGTTTTAATTAATGCCGCCGCGCGCCCCAGAAGTTGGCCTCGCGAGCCTCGGATATATTCAAATCCGGAGGACCTCGAATTTTCCTACTTCCTTCTCGCACCCCTCATGGCTCCTGTACTCCAGTACGTGGCGGCAGATGGTCAGACTTGGGCGAGATAAAGCCCGGCGCAATAGCGGCCCTCGCGCCAAATCCATTCCGTGCTTCCCGGGCGGGTCGTGTCGCGTCTTTGTCCGTCTCTCTCTCTCTCTCTCTCTCTCTCTCTTTCTCTGGCTCTCTCTCCTCCCCTCGCTGCTGCCACACTCGTTCGCTGCCTCCACGATCTCCCGAACCCAGGTTTCATCAAGTTCTAATTCAATTTGCGTGGAGGACGAGGAGTTGCTGCTGCAGCGGCGTAATTCGATTTCCGACGGTGCTTACATCCTAGCGCGAATGCGATCGAGCCATGCACATGACGACGCACACACAACCTGCCAACTTTCGCTTTTTGAATTTCCCTATACCCTTCCCTTTCTCCCACTCGTTTTTTTTCCTTCTTTTTGTTCCTGATGTTGCCTTTTTTTTCTCTCGATCTCTCTCTCTACACCCAAGGGCGCATCAGAGCTTTTGAATAAATCAACCGAGGCTTTTTGGCTGCTGTCGTTGGTACGGTGGAAGCGCACTCGTAGCTCTTGACGTGCATACACGCTGCACTGAAACAATGTGCGACTGATTGATATGCGCAAAAACTGTATGTGCGCGCGGCTGCAACCAGCGATGAGTAATTTTATGCGGAAACGGAAAAATGGATTTCGAAGTTGTCATGCGAAAATGTGTCCTCTTTTCCTGGATTTACGACGATAATTGAAACACGCGCGCGCGGTGCTGCGGCACATATAGGCCTGTCTCTGTGTCGCGACGTTTGAGTCTATAGCTCGGACGCGTTATTTTTCTTTTTCCGTTGGTCGTTGGACGCGTGCAGTTTGACAGGGGCCCGATAAAAACGTTGCTGCACAACTCATTGAAATTCGTAAAACTTGTTTATGTTTAAAAAAGGATATATCTGGTAAACTACCGCGTATACAAATCTACATGGTATTTATGCAAAACGATGGACATACATTTTTACTCTATGGAATTTATAGCGTCGTAATTTCTCCAGAAATAAATTTTCTTTTTAAAACCAAAAACTGTATGAATAATTAGGTATGATATTTTCTTTTTACGCGCAGTCAGTATTCAAGTGTAAAAAACATGTCCGAGCACAAGAAAATGAAGAAGAAATCAGTCCGCAAAAAACGCAATCTGTAATGTATATATAAGCTCCCAATATACCCCGTAAACCATCCACCCGGAAGCTGTAAACTCCATAAAAACATTAATATTGGCTAACCAAACGCTCTAAACAAATATCGGTTCAGGTATCGCTTTTCGATGCTCATTTATCTGTCTGCGGCGCACGCGATATTTTTCGCTCTATTTTTCGTATATTCTATCCAGTGCTCGGCCCAAGAATCCCATATTCGTGCGACTAAACCATTCATTCACCAGTATATATATATGTACGCGTGTGTATATATATATATACGTATAGGTAAGGTGAGCACATATGAAGCTCGTGTACATAAGCGACGGCGAAACGGGCGTCGGAGTTTGCGGGACCCGTTGGAGGCTCTCGCAGCAGCCGAGGTAATTCGTTCTTATTACCGGCGAGCTGCTGAGCTGCGCGCAGGCGTTATCCGGGCCACGTGAATTATTCAGTATAGAGCGGAGGACTGGATAAGTCAATTCATCCGATCTGCACCTTTTACAATGTGCTCCTCTCTCTCTTTCTCACTCTCTCTCTTCCCGCGTAAAATATCTCACTTGCCTCGGCTTAAGAACTAGAATAGCAGATGAACAGCTGCTTGAGATATTGTTTCACGGATGGGGATCCTTCCGTTAACCATTGGTGCTATACGAGTTTATCCTAGGCGTAATTTCCATACAACGGAAATTCAATTTCTTTTTCCAGTCGGCGTCTTTTTAGTGGGAAATCGACTGAGGAACAGTAAAATTGTTCATTTATATCACTTATAATTTCATGATACTTATATACGGTATTGAGAGAAGAGCATTTTTTCATGCCGACACTAAATTCGTGCATAAAGTAACGTACAAAAGGTTAAGGGTAATAAATATCTCCTTTCTTTTTTTAACGACCAACTACAATAAAGTAATTGGCGTTTGCTGTTTCCTTGATAAATGCACTCATTATTCCGCAAAATAATACCCAAAGAAAAAGGTCTTCTTTTCACGCTCCAAGGGTGTAGGGTATCCCTCGCGAAGAAAGAGCGGCAAAGAAGCTCATAAATAAAGGAAGAAAGGAGGCGAGAGAGAGAGAGAGAGAGAGAGAAAAAAAAGGGCAGCGCAAGCCAAGAAGATAAAAGCCATTAAGAGAAGCCGCTAATGATGTTAAGGATAATCTCGCGTAGCTGCATGTATATACCGAATGAAGTGAGAGTATATAGTCTTTTCGCAGGAATAATCAGGTTTCATGCGTCGTAATTATGTCGGTCGCTCTCTCTCTCTCTTACTCTTTCTCTCTCGCGCCTCCTTTTTACATACAAACACGCCTCTGCCGAGCGGCACATAATTTGCACAATTCATTGGCCCAAGGATCTTATAGGATTCAGGCTCTTTATCGACTTCCCTAATGTGCTGTGTGTGTGTCGACGCCATCGCGCGCTATAAGAAAAACACTCGATAAAGGACATGCGCATACAGTTCATAAGTGCTTCGCGAGACTTTACCCTCGTACAATGTTCCTACGCGAGATAATGAATAATCATCGAGATCGTCGAGATGTTCATCTAAATTAAATACAGGTTTGCGGCTCTAAACAATGGCTAATAATTCATGATCACACAGTGCAGAGAGGATGAATTCATTAAACCATAATGAGAATCGCCCACCTACGTAGTACCCCTTTCTTCCCTGTCTTCTACTTGCAAAACACGAAGACTTTGATCGTCGACATATATATATATATATAGAAGAGGACGTAACCGATTGAAATTCCGAGCGGCCAGTGCGAGATCGGTAACACATGTACAATTTAATATCCGCGTATCACACGCTCTCGGAGAGCGGGAAATTCGAAACCCAGCAATGCGCATATCGAGTGCTCACCTAGCGTAATGGACTCTCTCTCTCTAGACGACGTCTCAGCCTGTTTGCCTAGTAGGTTAATATGCGAGAATATAGATCGGGGGGAGAGAGAGAGAGAGGCGATCGCATCACGCGGCTCATGCGTCAGAGCAAACGAGCGACTGGCGATTTGCCGGGTGTATCGCCCGGGATTCAGCACTCGAACCATATCCACATTTACAAAAATACGTGTTCGCTGCTCCCGGATCTCTGATGTTTGCTGGCACTTGTATATAGCGAGCGAAACACCGGAGTATACGTATATCGTAGTTTGTCGCAGTTGTATATATACGCGGAGACGGTTTAAGAGGGACTTTCTAATGGCGAGCGACATCGCGACGTCGACTTCGCCGAGCGTAACGCGATACGTTACCTATTCCCAACACTGCTGCTGGACACGGCTTGTATCTACGGGGTCGGCGACGTCTTTCGGGATGCATAGTCGGACCTCCGGAAATTAATTGTCGCTCCAACCACTCCCATCCACCTCAAAGGAGTTTGCGTAGCAGGTCCGACTCTCTCTCTCTCTCTCTTTCTCTCTCTCTCTGTGTATATAGCTTTGAGGGCATGGGTTGCGAGGCGACTCCCAATTAGCGAGTGTTTTAACTATCGCGATAAGGCCGATACGGCTATGGGGCGAAACACGAGAACGGTTTAGTTGGCCCCGGTCGCGTCAACGGGTCGCACAGGTCCATTTGTAAGCCGCTTTCTACCCCATCGCCGCACCGCGCGCCTCTTTCTACACTTTGCCCGCTATACGCGCGTGCACACCCGCAATTCTATACGGCGCGTTTGATTATGATACTGCGAAACCCGAGGCTCGCTCTATATTAGAACGAATTCAACTATTTCGTTTGTCGACTGGCCACTTGCGTGTATACATATAGCTCTTTTTTTTCGGGGAAATCGTTGACTAACTAGTTGGAGGATTTGTCGGCGCGCTTTATAATTTGGAAGCTTCTATACGGGAGTTATAGCAATATGTTGTATACACGTTGCAAAGTTCGTAACAAAGACTCGCCAAAGTATACTCAATAATAAACGTAAATTAAGTAATTATAGTGTTTTCTGGTTTTAAGAATTCGGAACAAATTACTAATTGGCTTATCGTCGAACACGAAGGCACAAGCCTACCGACATCGTTAAATTTGAAATTCAAATAATGATATCGCGGATCATAAGTACAATGCAATCACATTTAAATAGTGGCGAATTAGCATTAATAATTTGACAGCAAAGGATTAACGGAGATGTGATAGTCTGGTTCCGAACGTGATTCTCCGAAACGAACGCTGCGTGCATGATTCAGTTTATCCAACGTCGATATATTGTAACGCGAACACCAAGCTTGCTCCAATCCTCCGAAATTTCCTATATACGCTTATACCGCATAAACGAAAATTATTCCATTTGTTAAAGAGCTTATACATGCTGCACACAAAATGAATAATGGTCGGGTTTACTATTTTTATCCATCGTCTTTGCTGTATAGCTCGGTGCGCACAAAATATCTCTCGTAAATGTTTTAGAGCGAGTGAAGCGCGTAAAATGCGCATGCGATAAAGGTAAAATTCTTGACTGAATTTCCCCGAGTATATATATACACGCGAGGGGTGCATCTCTCACGAGGCCACATAAAGCGACGTCCGTCCCAGTTTTTCGCGAAATTCGCCATTCGACGATGCAAAAATCTGCCTCCTACCACCCACGAAAACGACTCCCTTATCGTTCGCCAGATAGTCTCGTCGCTTAAAATCTTCACAAGGCCATAAGCCGAGCGAGTGCGAGAGAGAGAGAGAGAGAGAGAGAGAGAGCAAGATTCGCGAAAAGTGCTCGTAAATTTCTGACGGATACCGTAAAGGCGTGAACGCCGGCTTATGCGCTGCTTACATACACACACACTGCACAAGCGGGAACGAGCGTGTTTATCCCACGGCTAAAGTCGCCTCGAAACTCGAGCAGTCGATTTTCGTCTACTGCTGTATATAGACGTGCATATATATATATATAT
>UELU01144765.1:40439-65512 GCA_900490025.1 Megastigmus dorsalis
GTGTGTGTGTGTGTGTGTGTGTGTGTGTATTGCATAGCAACGAAAAGATACACACTTTAACGACTTTGGGTTCTCGCGCGCGTCGTTCCGCGATACAGCACGGAGGAGCACCGGGAACGACTGTGCGCGAGCGAGCGCAAATTGCATGCATCGCCGAGACCTTAAAAGTTCAGGGGACACACGCCGCGCTATATAGGGAACGAACCTTCCGCTGACTTTTTTTCTCTCCTCGAGAGATCGAAGAGCGAGGAAATATCGGGCAAGCGCGGAAACGGCAAAACTTTAAAATCATCCCACTTGCTTGCTCTCTCTCTCTCTCTCTCTCTGGCGCGTAAAGCGCCATAAAGCCCTTCTAGCGCGCACTCCCGTTTTCGCAGCGTCCGCGCATCGGTGCGAGCTCGTGGAAAAGTGGCAATAATTTACGCGGCCCGGCTCCGTAAGAGCTTGTAAAAATACCCCAGACAAGCGCGCGTCCTTTACAAGCGCGCGATCCTATATATACGAGGGGGAGTAAAAATCGCGCTTGTGCAGTGCATATAATAGCGACGCCCGGCTAGACGCGAGCGCGAGCCGTTAATTGTATTATAATAAAGGTATAAATCAACAATGCCACGAAACTGTCCTGGGTGGAGCATTGAAACGACGCGCGAAACACACACACGCGCGCGCTCGCCCAGTGGTCTATATGATTTACTGCGTCATTATGGCGAAATGAATCGTATTCGCGCTCTCTCGCATGCATAACTGTATACAACAACCAGCAGGACAGTACAGTACTATACAAGGATATATATACATGTATGTATGTTTATATGTGCGCGAGCGAGAGCAGCGATCGGCAAGCAGTCGACGCTCGGCCCTTCTGAGATAGTGGCCATTATGCCCCCGAGGATTGAATGCGTACATATATTGGTATATGCGATTCGCAGCATGGACCCTACTCCATCCATCGCGTATAACCTCTCTGATCGCCACCTATATATACACATATATATATACACGTATCTATACAGAGGTGTACGCAAGGTGTTTGCCCTTTGAACTTCCTCGTTAGCGCGATGTGCGATGAGGTTTGCGCGCGGATTGATTGGGCTGTCAGTGAGTAGTCAATAGAACTGATTATCGTCTTGTCCGCACAGTCCGTTGATGAATTTACGCACTGCCTCTAAATCTACTTTGTGGAAGCGATCGCATTGTATATTGCTCTTTAAGATCAGTTTGAGTGGACGATGCGTTTGAATCTTCGGTATGGATTAACCCGATGTACGGCTAACCTCTACAATCTAGGTATCGGTTGCTGCAAATTTAAAGTTATTATATTACATGCATATACATTAGAGATACTTATCGTTACAAACACACGTATATGTACGCCAAGGGGAGGAAATTAATTATTCGTCAAGTAATGCGCATCACTTAACAGTCGCGTTATCGGATTATGGGTGTGCAGAGCCAGTAAACGACCAACAGCAGCAGCAACGGCAGCAGCCCGCCTCTATTTCCGTATTGCGCGATGAATAATTTAGCGCGCCAGTGCAAGCACACGATCAATAACGATGATCCAGGACTCGCGGGAGCCGCCACGGCGGGAATTGTCTTAAATTAGAAAAAGAGGGAGAGAGAGAGAGAGAGAGAGAGAGAGAGAGAAGAGGTGGAGGTATAGGTAGTACAAAATCTTGTTCGCGAGTATATCCGAGGGATGCACTCTGGCAGCAGCCGCTCTCTGTATACGTGAAAAGAAAATTTTCCCAACGTCGAAATCCAGTCGTCGTCGTCGTCGGGGAGAGATATCCCCGACGCGATTGTCCCGAGCTGCCACTCGCAGGAATATCATAGCGCACTCTTCTCTCGTTCGTCGTCTTATACAGGAGCACTACTCCTTTCTCTTTCGATAAATTCGATTTCAATTTTCTCTCTCTCTCTCTCTCTCTCTCTCTCTCTCTCTCTCTCTTGCTCTTGCTCTCATTCCTTTATTTTCGAAAGATCGCTTGAGAAATCTGCTAGCGACAGGACATAACTCTCAAGAGACGGAGAGGGAGAGAGAGAGAGAGAGAGATAGGGGGTGAGGTCGAAAGTGTTGGGTTGTTCGCGAGGAGTTCCTTGTCGAAATAAAGCAGCTTATACAGCCCCCGAGACGTCAGCAATTAGCGACGTTCGCCTGCCTTCCCTTACTCCTCGCAAGATTCCACGGGAGAAAGTGTAAAGAGAGCGAGCGAACCGAGATATTGGACTTGCGCGTCGATATATCTGCTATCAACTGCGATCCGATTACGAGCTGCGATCGGTTGTCGCGGCTATTCGAGATCACTGGCGCGCTCACTCCGTTCCCTGCTTCCTCCGCTCTACCGCAGTTATAAGTCTGGCTAAAACCATTTCATTCCTTCGATTTTTCATTGGTTTACGGCTGCGCGTATTCTTTTAATCGCTCGAGAGACCGAGTGTCGCACGTTCGCGTTAAGTGTCAATCTTGGGTGGAGATTTCCGATTTAATGGGGAGCTTTTGCAATTTGACCTGACGCGTGAGCTGTAAAATTGAGAGGTCAATTTAGTTGAGGTTACGCGATGAGAACTCATAAAACCACTCTTCGAAATGGCTTTTAATTATGCTTAATTCGCTTTTCTTCCTCGTGAACAACTGAATTTTATTCTAACGAGTTTTTTTTATTTTTTTATTTTAATGGATATCGTTAATCTTCGAATCGAATTACACGCTAAATTAACTAATTACCAACGGTTCACTATTTCACCGATCCACTACTTTATACATAGTATACTAATGCATTATCGACTGCTCTTCATTTTGGTGTAGATTGCAACAAACATAAAAAAATAACCACGAGCCAAAACCGAATTTCAAACTATCGTAGAAAGCCAGCAGTAGGAATGCACGCACGCCAAAGGAATTGAGGCATTTTTGCAAAAGTTACGTATTCGATCGGGACAGCCGCGAGTGAAGCAGACGCGGGAGAGAGGAATGCATATATACCAGTACCTCTGCGAGTCGAAATGAGTTTTTCGAAAATAAAGAGTGCAGTCGTCGAGGCATTAGCGTCAAAGGGAGCTTTTGATCCGTGGAGACGTACCGCAGAGACGGCATATATCGTCACGCGATTTCTCGATTGAGTGAGTTTTCCAAACTTATATGTGTACGCTTATGTGTATATAAGTGTGTGTATGTGTACGTGCTCGCACAGTTTGTCGCGTATAAGCGCGCGTTGGCTTCGCTTTATGCATCAGACTTTCACTTTTGGAAGAGGGTGTGTAACAGGCTGTTTCCAGCACCTGCATGAAATACACAGCAGCGATTCCAGAGTAATTCCGGAAAGTGTTTGCTCGTTCGCTCGCGAATTTCCGTCAACGTGTAGCGTCACGCGTATGCATACCCCTAGACCACGTCAATATATACACGCGCCTGAATCACGCTTACGTTCACACGTATATATACATTGGTGGAGTATACAGAAGGGGAATGAGCGGAAAAGTGCGTCGAGACAAATGGATTTTAGATCGAGGCATTGGAAGGAGGGCCTGTGAAGCCCTGCCAACTCTCTCCAATTTCATATTGAAATGAAATGTACGATTGAAGGAATTTTTTTTTTTGAGGTAATGCACTTCGCTGTTTGCGAGCGATCGGCTTATTTTTGAACGCGAACTACTTTTGAATCTTTAAAGAGGGGCAATGTTTTGTCTTGGCGTAGCGATAAAACGTTCATTGCCATAAATATTTATAAAGCCTTGAAAACGTTGGCACGATTTTTCATCGGTCAAGAACTGTAATAACACAATTTTCCTCTCTTTGAAGGTAGTTTTTCTTTAGAATAAAATACGACTCCTTTCCTTTCAGAAAAATCAAGACTCTTCTCAAGAACCAGATATACGGATAAATATCGTCAATAATATACGGAAACAGGTAGTCTAACTCGATTAGTCGAACCGTCGTAATTGCAAACGTCCTTCATCTCGGACAGAAATCAAACCCTCTCGGAAGGTGCAAGCATGTATAGACGGGCCTAGCCGACACCTTAAACGTCGGAAATCTCTCTCCTCCCGAGCCATCGGCTCGAATCGCCGACTCGCCATCCCCGTCCCCCCTATATCAGAAATCCATCAGTCGCACGAACTACAACTACCATCGTCATTCCAATTTTCGAATCGGCAAGCCCGTCTACCTCGTACACACAGGTTACAAATTCGTGCGAGTACGTATATGTATAGAGACGCGTCGCCCCGACGTCGCCTACTGTGCTACTCGTATACGTGCAGTGTGCGTGTATACGTGAGAAGGGGGCAGAGAGACGCGTGGATATGATGATCGATTAATCGAGGCGGCGACGCCAGTAGCTGAACTCTCTCTCTCTCTCTCTCTCGCCGCCTGATTGATCGCCAAGGCCTTTATTAATCGACGACTCGACGAGGCTCGACGTCTCTCTCTCTCTCTCTCTCTCTCTATAGTGAAATTCACGCGATTGCTACGTAGAGTACGCGGTCGCTGCAATAATAATGGGTGGGTGCGCAACGTCGCGATTGTTTACACTCGGCGCTACGGCGACGCCGCCGCTACCGCCGGCAGTTCGTTAAGTAAATTGCGAGATATACGACGCCGGAGATTTCAATCGGCGTAATGGCCACTTCGAATGATAAAATATCGCGGGACGCCCGCGAGAGAGAGAGTTTTTGACGTTGACACGGGGCTGCAGCAGTGCGTTACGCGCCTGTTCCACGGATAATGTACAGTCGGCACGGGTCGCCGTGTATATAGTTCGCGGGTTCAAATACGACGATGAAAATATATAGGAATCGCGCGAGAGTTTCGCAGCGATTGTTTGCCGAGCTTTCTCAATGATTTTCCCCACGCACGTGCATTGTTTTGGACGAATTTCGTTAATGGATATTGTTCGTCAATTATTTCGGCAATTGTGATTTGTTTCCGCGGCCGCCGCCGCAGCGTGTGCGCAAATGAAATGACGCATTTGGACTTTGGACGCTTGCGAGGCTGGCTAGAGTAGAGGAGATTCGCGAGCGATTTTTCATCGAGTGCACTCGGAATTATTGGAGGGCGTATATGGGAAGGATAATTTGACGTGGTGCGCATAATATTTGCGGGTTTTCAACAATCTATAATATGAATAATGATGACAGAAAGTAGGTAGAAGATTATGGTACAATTTTCTCAGTTGTGTATCAATTGAAAGAAATCTTCAAAGATTACAAGTAATCTATTATATAAAGCAATTTTATTTGGAACAAAGCCATTTTCAAAATCTGATCAAAGAACGGTCTTCGATGTCCTTGCACTTAATATAGTAAAGGTCTGGCTTTGGCAGGGGAGAATTTCGGCGCAACCGCGTTGTTCTCAAAGTGCTTTTGTCGAGTATATCGAGAGACGCGTATAGCTATAGCACAGCTGCTTGCATTTCCACTCGAATCGCGATTACGTAGCTCTATAGGGTATATATACAGAGAGAACCTTCTGATAAAAAAGTACAAGGTGACGGGCGTAAAACTCAACGGGCAAAATGAACCAAAGAAAAGTGCTCGAAACGCTTGCAGTAAAAAACGAGATCGTTTTTCCTTTTATAGCGGAGATAAAAAATTTGCTTGTAAATTCGAGCGGTGAAATAAAAAGTGTGAAAAAGTTCTGGGATGAATGGCAGTAATTATGAGACCGACTTTTGCAATACATATTTTTATCTTCAATTCTTCAAGTTCTTTCGATTGTATTTCAAAAAATTGTCGTTGGAGAAAAATAGTATTGAACTTTCTGGTAACATAGTTGACACTCGAATCGAATTAATTTAGGAAAACATTCTATTTTTAAAGATGATGGCCGATGAATCCCTTGAAATGAATCAAGTCGATCACAAATTAATATTTGCTTTTTCATATACGTGACATATTACCCATATAAATAGTATTCCTTAAATTGACGAGTGTTGGAATACTTTGGATATTGACATCTTAAGCGACATTCATGTCAAGCCAATTGACACCGCGCTAGCGAAAATAATGTGACGTCCACAGAAATCGATACTGTATAAGAAAGATTAGTTGGGAATTTGTGGTAAGTGACAGTGTGGCCGATCACTTTTAATTTAAATCAACTATTATTTTATTTGACATTATGAGCGTTCATTTGTTTTTTTTTTCTTATGTTTTAAAGTTATGAATAACGGAATAGAAGGAATTAGAGCTATATATCTTCGAAAAGTATAAATCTATTACCATCAAGACTCATCCAAAAGTATACAGTTATCCACAACAACAGCTTTATTCATATGAACCTCGTTTAGGCGGCACCAACGACCTGTTCTTTCTTATTTTCGTTCTTCTGCACTCACCCATTTTACTCTTCGTTGCCACTACTTTCAAGAGCTACACTATCAGCCAAAACTTTTTGCTTTATAACTTAATCGGGTATATACTAATTTAAATAATTCAATTATTAACTTTATTAATGTAAGAGATAATAATAGAGAACCAATTCAGCAACTATGTATAAGCTCTTTTTCTATTAAACGACTGTATTCTTTTTAATGCACTGCGATCATTTATCAAAACAGTTAAGTCAAACAATTTATAAGATTTCTCTATTATCAAGCAGAGTATAATTCTTAAAGTCAATTTCCGACGCAAACAAACTCCCTTCAAGTTTACGGGAAATTTCGTGCCTCGTCGCCGCCATAAATAGTCTAATTCCCCCGTTCCCGACCATCCGAACTTTAAACGAAATCTGTCTATTTTGAATTTGCCCCCACCCCCACAGCCTTAAGTACAAGCTCTAGCAGCAGCAGCAGCAGCAGCAGCAGCAGCAGTATATAATATATATGTGAGTAAGCAGCAAACGAACTTGAACTGCAGTGTGTGCACAGTCGCTTGATTGAGACGTAAAGTTTTGAACGCGCAGCAGCAGCAGCAGCGTCAACGACTCACGCGAGCGACAAAATATATATTAACGAGAGAGAGAGGAGAGAAAATAAAAGAAGCGCGACGAATAATTCGCTCTTCTCCGCGAGTGAGTGGCGAAGGGGCCTCTCTCTCTCTCTCTTTCTCTTTCTCTGTTGCTCGTTCGTGCAGCCATAGCATTCAGGCTGGCACGGTATCGTGCCATACTCCGCGCGCGCGCTTTTTCTTTCTCTCTTTCTGTGTGCCGTTCGCTTCCATCCCTAACGACGCAAGAAACCTAACGAGTCTGACGTTTAATGCCTTTTTATATAGTGCGCAAGAGCAAATGTTCCGGGAACCCTCGGCGCACCTCGACCATGCAAAATGCGCAAAAGGCCAGAGGGGGGGAGTGAGATAGAGAGAGAGAGAGAGAGAGAGAGAGAGAGAGAGAGAGAGAGACGAGCTTATATATGTCGTAAATGAGTGTCCTGGACTCTTCTCTCTTCCTTCGTGGACGGAGAGAGAGCAGCTCGCGCGCGAACTCCAACAGAGAGAGAGAGAGGACCTAATTATATACAACTCCTTCGCAGAAAGCCTTTACATCGTCATGGTCATCCACGACGTCGTCATCCCGTCTATACCCTGATTTCGCCTTTTTCCAGGATGGCTGCGGCTTATAGATGAAACGATCCTTCGAACTGCGCGAATTCGTTATGTTGTCTTTGTTGCAAAAAGCGAAGATAGAATTATAAGAGAACTTTGATTAGACTTGGATTTCATTAATAGGACTTGGCTTACAGTTTTATTTTATCCATCTAAGAGAAATAGTCGGATAGATATTTATCTGTGCGTATAATTTATTTTATTATGCATAAATGTTGAATGACCAGAAAAATTTGGAGAATGAGTATTATCTATCAATCATGATTCATTTAAATTATTGAGAAGACAAACGGATATAAATAGATCCAATAAAAAAATACGTCTGTTGTATCTCCTTATGGTTTTATCTCCTGAAATCAATGATAGCTTCTGTCAGTAACCTGAAGATTTTTCATGATTAATGGTTTTTCATAAAAATTACTTAAATATGTTTTTGTTTGTTAGATCATTAAATAATAAAATTTTAACGATTCATAAAAAAACATTTCTGATTACGAAGCTTTGATATTAAAGAAATGTCAAAATCGTCTTCTGGCAAGTGCTGAAAATCTGAAAACTAGATTTAGATCCTCAAGAGTAAATTCATGTATTCATAGTAAGTAAAGTTAGAAAAATTTACTTATAAACAATAAATGAGCCTAATTTAATTTACAAAAAAATTTTGTAATGAAGCAAAGGCAACGAATAAAATATATATGTATAATAATATTTACAAAAAAATTATCATATATAGGTGTTGTTAGAACAGAGTTGCCCAAATGTTGAAAAAAATGCAGCAGACAAAACATTTTTGCGACTAATCATGATAAGTGAAACGAGTATTAAAGAAAATGTATAATCTATTTAATATATTTGAGCTCTTTATTATCAAGGATTTACTCTTGGATTTACTTTATAAATATATGCTATTTAAGAGGTGACAATTATTGCTGACTACATTGTGATCCGTGTCTTCAGAATTTTGGACTGATATTTATTCTTAAAGGCCGACACCTGATTTTGCGTCAAACGGATCTTTCTTAGGGCAGCAAATTTTTAGATTAATGCCCTTGATTCCACAAGTCACAGGCTTTAACGGTCCCCCCTCGAAATCTAGAAATTCGTCATGGCTAGGTAGTTTTTTCAAATGATTCACAATTTTCAAAGCACCTTAAACTAGATACTCTGTTGAAATTATTCACTCGCTCTCGTACGTTGTTTTAGAACAGTCTGTCACTAAATAAGCAGACAGTATTGTTCATTCTTTTATCTATCTACAAAACATTATGTTAAATAAAATAAGAGATTTAACTTACAATCTTCTGCCTGCTGTTACAAAGAGACAAAGCAGAACTGCTAAGAAAGACTTCATGTTGCTTGAATTGGTTTAAAACTGTAGTGATGCTAATCGTCAATGTAGTTACTTTTTTATACTAACCATCTTTTTGAACATTTTATATTGTAAAATAGATTATTTCTGTCCAAATAACAATATCGAGTTTACTTTATATTTGAGAAACTTAATTTAATTATTTTTAGTTTTACAATAGTGCGGTTCAAACAAATGAAAAATATGGAAATTTGATCGCAATATAAATGTTTAATCATATTACATAAAGCATTATCTGACTATTATTTATTCAATTAACTGATGACAATGATTTTATAATAAGCAATTGGTGGTTTATATTTTTTTTTAATTTTAAAAGTACGTTAGTCAAGAAGTATTGAAGTAAACATATAACTATACACGTTTTCTTTACTCTACGTTTATTTATTTCGTAATCGTAGTACGAGCTTAATAAAAAATTTAGATTACTCGAAGATATCCAATTTTAATCCTATATTTTATAAACTAATATTATTATACTAATCATAGAGTAAATAAAATTAGCTTCACGCACATTTTGAAATTTGGTAAAATGATTTAGATTAGTAAATAGACTTTTTAATAGCATCACTTTTATTTTTTACTTAATAATACTAATGTTTTACTTATTATATATGTCTTTCTAAATAAAAAATAATCTACATTTATTCTTAATACAATACACATGTTTAAACCAAGATAATTCAAATTGTTTCAGAAATACATTTTGTAAAAGTTCATGGAAAATTGAACTGCGATATAATCAATAACACATTATTAATTTCCACTCGAATCTTAAAACTTGCATAAGTGAGATAAATGGTTATCCTTAAGGACAGCAAACTTTTCGTGTCCATCCCGAATAGCCACATGTCAAGCGCGTCATGGGACCTTTCATAAATCTTTCATAATCACGAGGATTCAATGAACGTAACCTTTTCATGTGATCATTTAGTTCTTTGCAGTTAGTTAACTTCTTACACTTGGTGCCAACCCACGATCCAACGCCACACGTTTCATCTAAATAACAAAAGCAATATGATGCACTAGGCTACAAAAACTGATATTTATTTATTGTAGTAATTTTAGTTATAATTATACACACATTTATTAAACTTGTAAGCTTCGATCATAGAGAGCAAGTACATCGCACAAAAAATAATTACAATTATCGACTTCATGTTTCTTCAAAGTGTTTTAGTTGTAAATTAAGTCTCACCTTATATGTCACTCAATAGCTGCTTGAACGATACCTAATTTTATAGCACATTAACAATAGCGAGATTTTATAAGTGAATAGTGAAAAGAGAATCTTATTTCATTCTTATATCATAAGAATGAAAAATGATTTATTCGTTCTCATTCAGAAGAAAAGTACACTCATCATGTGACTTTATCATATATTTGCTAAAGAAGAACATCGATCACAGTCAGTTAAGGGGAACGTACTTCTTTTCATTCTTCTGCTGTACGAAAAACAAAACATAATATATACACTTAATATTGTGTAATATGGAGAAATAAAACTCAAAAGGAAAAGTCTTTTATTCATTTTCGGTACATACATCAAGAACTCGTTCTGGGAAAACTAATAAATTGACATAGTTCCTAAAGACATGCGTAGATGTTGAGTAATGATGATTCAAACAAAGTACAAATATGTAGATATCGAATGAGCGAAATAATCGAATTATTTGATAAAGAAATCAATAAAATTCCCATTGATAACATATCTCATTCGCTGATTGTTTGGTTCTGCCATACGACACACAAAAAGGTATGCATAAACAAAGTAAGATAACGCCCCAAAATATTTACGGACAATGTCCAACATTTTTCATGCTCAAAAAAAGATTAAAAATTATAAAGCGCCTTGTTAGTCCGACACTTTCAGGATGTGACAGATGCATCGAAAGAGTCGAATCGCCGATTATCATAAGAATGAAGAAATCAGTGCACAAAAAGTCGGTATAGGTATACACACCACAGCCTTTACCCAGAATTGACACATCCGAAAGATCTCACCTATACCTTGTCCACTCAATGCCCCTCTTCCTTCTCCCTCGGACACACGGGCCCATATACAGTATAATAAAACCGATAGGCCTACAAGCCAAGAGAAGAAGAAAAAAAAAGGCCAAGTAACCATAAAAAGAGACGTTGAGGAAAAGGAAGAAAGCCGCGCTCGGTCTCACCGTTGGGGACTTTAAAGGGTCGGATCGCGCCCACCTCACTTTGTCCCCCTCGGATCCTCTCTTCCGCTCTTGCCTCTTTCACTCGATCGCGCAAAAATCGAAGAAAGCCCATGGCGGTCAAAGGGAGGCCGAAGCAGAAAGAGCGACGAGATCCTTCTCTCGGAAAGCATCGTATACGACTCATAATTGATCCAAGCATCTCTCCTTTAGTCCTTCTGTCTCCTTGTACTTCTTCCTTCCGAGCTCCGGCTTGCAGCAGCGTCGCGCTCCACCTTCTTCGTCCCCGGGACCATAACACATTGACGAGAAATAAACGAGACCTCATTGTGTAAGCTCGCACTTCCGCGCAGGCTCGTCGCTTACTTATATGAGAAAGAAGAAGAAAAGGAAGAAGAAGAAGAAGAAGAGAGGAGAGTGGAGGCAAACTAAATAGGCTAAAAGCTCGCGTGGGGGCGTACGCCCACTCGTCATTGTCAGGACGATTTCGGCTCCTTTTCGGCGGTTCGCAAGGCGCTTCGAGCTCCTCTCTCTCTCTCTCTCTCTCTCTCTTTCTTGCACGATATTCACTTACACTACGTATATATATGTTATGTATCGTCGATCGTTACGTCGCATTTAACCGGGCCGCGTGCGCGTCTGGATACACACAGGAAAGAGCGATACAATCGGTTATATGTACATTGTGACGAGGAGGGAGCCGATGTGAAAGGACGACGATGGGCGTGGATTTCACGTGTATATACGGGACGCGCCACGAGAACCAAAGGTACCTACCATATATATACATATATATACTAGAACGATGGATGGAGCGCGCGCGCGAGCTTCGTCTTGCTCTTTTCTCTCCCTCTCTGTAGTAAGCTTGTGTGTACGTGCAGTGTATTATGGATGAAAGAGAAAGAGAGCGAGAGAGCGAGAGAGAGAGAGAGAGGAGCGATTGGCCTCGGCGATTATTAGCCGGAAATCGCCGTGAAATAGCCGCGAAGCGACCGCAAAACATCTCTTACACACGAGTATTTCCGAGCTATACGGCAGCAGCGAGGGCAGCAGAGCACGCGTCCCGATACAAGGATTTTTCCTGTACATCGGTGACCGTTGAGACTCGTTGTAAGAGCGAGTATATGGACTGCTCGAGTGAGCGTATCGTTTTCGGAGGGATCTGTATATATGTTATTCGTGAGCACGCGCGCGGCTTGAGTTTACTCAGGACGAGAGGATTGATTGTGCAAGTGCGTATATGCAGGGATTAGTGCGACGCGTGTCTGGCATCCTGTGCTTTCGTCCATTGGGATTATTTTGCTTACGGGGGTTTTCGTATTCATGCCTGTGAATTGTGACAAAACAATATATTCACTTGTTGGTTTAGGGAAGTTCGGAGACAAATGTTTTGTCGCGCATCAATTTACTTATGGTTTAAAACGAGAGAACGTATTTGCTAGTCTTGTTATTTATTGGCACTTGCCACTCGCGTCATAACTCACACAATATGGTTACATTATCGTAACGGATACCTCAAATACGCTTCGATGCAAATGGAGAATGAAAGAGCTGATTACATTACAGCTCGAGCTCGTCGACGATAATCGGCCCTGTTTTTATTAAAATTAAGTGGCTGCTCAGCAAATAAACGTCACGTCTAACAATTCCACGCATCTACAGCTGCCTCGCCATACACACACATATGCGCGCGCGCGCCAGTCATAATCGTTCATTAAAAAGTGAGTTTCGAGAAGTGCTTTTAAGCGACTATACTCGATACAGACGCTCCTCGCACATGTTAATCCCTTTAGCTGTATAACGCGAGAGAGGGAGGCAGGAGCGCAACGGTGGGCGTACATGGCGAAAAATACACGCTTTAAAAAGGCCGTGATTCCGGCGTCTGTATTCAGCATTAAAAAGACAGAAAAAGAAAAAAAAAATAGCAGCGCGCCGGCATATGAGTATCGAACGGTAGGTAACGCGTATGGGCCAGAAAGAGAAGCGAACGACGCGCTTCTCGTCCCGTACTGTAATTTTCTGTCATTTTGGCCCGAAAAAAAAAAAAGAAGCACATAACGGCCAGGCGACTATTTTGGCCACCCTAAAAATTTCACGGTTATACGCGAATTTCTATTATTATGTATACGCGCGCGCGCGTTTGACTCTTCGCTACTCTCGCTCTACTTATATAATATTGCTGCTCTACGAAAATTTTCGACGCATCTGTCGAATAGGTCGTATAGCTGTGTCTCTCTCTCTCTCTGTGTGTGTGTGTATAGCTATACGCGTATCACGTGCAAACGCTGCAATCATACGTGTTTTGAAAACGCCGACGTGCCCACTTTGGCGATCCGATCAGATAGCATTGTATCGGCGAGATGATTGTAGTCATTACCACGGCTTCTCTCTCTCTCTCTCTCTCCCTGTCTCTTTTTATTTTCAACTCTCCTCTCGCTTTCTCTCTCTCACTCTTATTTCTCTCTCTCTCTCTCGCTCTGCGCCGACCGCGAATTAGAATTTTGAGCAGCAATAGGGCTTCGGGGCTCTTTTATTTCGCTGCGTATACATACGTATATATACGTATAGATGCGCGGTGCCGCTGCCTGCTGCTGCACATCATTGCCGTAGGGCAGAGAGCACCGCGGCAAAAACGGTAAGTGCCGCGCACGATTCGTTCCCTGTAACCGAAGACAATTGCGAGAGAAATAACACGTTCGAGTGATAATATGTTTAATTTATTAGAGGAAATGGCGTTCGCTCGGTTTCGGCGCGATCGCGAAACCGATCGCGAGGCCCGACCGTTCCCCCATTGTGTTGGGGCTTGGGTCTTCTTGGAAAAGGGTTACATTTTATTTATTCTGCGAGAGATCGAATTAATTCCGCACCGGCCTCCATTGATATGTTTAAAATCTCCATCATTACTTCGCAGGTGAGCTTTGATCGGTATAATTTGGAACGAAAATTCGAAGCACTTATTATGCCTTTATCGATGTGTGTATATAAAAGTGAAAAGCGAGAGTGAGTGGAGAAAATGTAGAAAATCAACGTTTCAATATATTTTCAGGATAAACATTCGTTCCGTGACGCATTTACGTGAAAAGATGGGGCACAAAACGATTCAACGGAGTATTCAACGTCTGCGGCAATTTATAACTAATTAGGTTGTCACGGCATGGAGCGCGCGCGGCTTCCCGAAAAATCCTTCGAGAGTACACAGGTCTGCTCCGATGGACAATGAGATTCGTTTTCCCAGCGCAGTTCTCCACCCAACAATTCCGTGTATAAACTGGGGCCTCGGGTCCGCTATTCTGTGGTCCGGCGTTGACACGATATATATATTTCGCTCGAAGTACCTCACCTCTCGGGCCAATATATATATATATATATTGCGTGAAGAGGAGCAGCAGCGGTTCGTCACAGAGGCTCGTTAACGCATCGGACGCGTCCCCGTTAAAGGTTGACCAAAAAGTGGGTGGGACGGCAGCGCGAGACGAATTCCCCGACAAAAAGCCCGCGTCGAGTGACAGGAAGGAGGTGTACACGAGCCGAGGAAAAAATAAAGCCGAAGAGAGATAGACGAGACGTCGCGGCAGTGCGTTTGTGTGTGAGCGCGCTAGTGGTGGTGGTAGCAGCTCACGCACTATGGATCCGATTGCGGCGATACGAGGAGACGTTCGGCTTCCGGTTCGACCGATCGCATCGTCGCAAGACTTTTCATGAAATAGGAATAACTGCGTTGTTCCTGTAGTGAAGCTGCAATCGATTTTTGTGCCTGATATTGGAATAATTTTGCAGCCCAATTTTTGTGCTGGATGCAAAATTTAATCTTTGTAATGTATAATCTTTAATTGGTTTCTCGGTTTTCTTTTTTACGATGACGGCTTTCAAGAAATGAATCTCTTACTTTACTTTCTAGGTATAGGCATTGAAATGTTGCACGGAAAGCACTCATCGCAATATTACTTCTGCAATATCGAATATGTGACATCGCAAAATCTCTCTTAGGCATGCGAGAATTTGCTTCCTCTCGGCATCCGCTTCGAACCGTTGCATCGATCCAAATGTCTCTCCCAACTGTCGCAAAGCCAAGCTTAGCGCGCAAATCGCGCTGAACGGAATATTATTGTTGTGTATAAATGTAAGCGGGGTCCCATTGAGGCGCATATACATAGAGAAACGTGATTCTCGGGATGTGCGCCGTCGTGATCCCGTGCGGACGCGTGCATGCCACGAGCAGCACGGTATATATAGTAGATGTGCGGAGGCAGCTGTGCGCGCCCGATTCACGCCCCCCGACACACCCTCCAGACTCTACGAGCGCGGGGGGAACGGCACGCGCGCTTTTTCCTAATATAATGCGCGCGCGCGCGCTCGACTACGACGAGGAGGACGAGCTTTTTTGTCGTTATAACTGCACAGCAGCTACTGCATGGCGGTTTTTCATTGTCGAGCCCCGGTGTCAGGGACTTTTATTCCCTTTCGACGAAACGCCGCGCGAGTATTCGGCTACGGCTTTTCTTGGACGTCGATCGTATTTTCGTGGACTTGAAGCGTTGCTGCGTGGGCTGTAAATTAAGCTACGCCGAGGTCTGAAGGAAGCAAAATCGAAATGAGGCGTGAATAGTTTTTGCGGATCACTACGGGGATGTTCACTGCGGTTGATAGTTAGCGGTAGCCGATCGACGATGAATTATTTCAGAATTTTTTCGAGCGTGAGAAATATGTCATTTTAAGCTATTTCGCTTTCACAGAAAAGTATACAGACGCTTTTTGTGTCTACTGGGAAGTCCGACGGAACGAAACTTTTGGCTTCGGCCTCGTTCCGTCGATCGTTATACAAAACTTAAGACACATAAAATATATAATTGTTTACAATCGTCTTCACATTTTTTCACAATCTTCGACCTTCTAATTGCACCTATAAAAGGATGTCTGGCAGCTAAAAAGTTCCCAGCTCAAAATCGCTCTTTTAAAAGTAACGAACTGCGCGCGCAACGCGTATATATACATCGCAGAAAACCGATCGCGCACTTAAAACTCAAAAATCTCCTCGAAACAGCATCAGTATTCCTCCCTTACGCGGATATAAGTGTATCCTTAACTTAAATACCATTCGCGTAAACTCGTCATTTTTCCTCGCTAATTTGCAAAGCTTATATGCGCCACAAAGGGTCTACCCAAAACCATACTTATATACCCCCGAAATTCCCAGCCGTTAAAAGCGCTATATCTCGAAACGCCTGCGAAAAAAATATCGAAGGAGATGTTGTATATGACCGCCATCTTGGCAGCAGTCAAAGAGAGAGAGAGAGAGAGAGAGAGAGAGAGAGAGAGACTAAAGAAAAAAGGGAATAAAAGAACGAGTTTCAGCTCTTAATCAAGGGGGAGGCCGCAAAAGGTGGTAGCTACGGTCAGATGACGTGTTTTGGCTTCGATACCCATCGCTCGTTCTCCTCGACGACTGGCCAAGATTACAATGGTGGAAGACTACCTACCCTTGAGCGAGAATGAGAGCAAAATGGAGAAAGAGAGAGAGCTAAAACGCCGCGATGGAATAAAGAAGTATATATAATGTGGTATTTTTTGGGACTGGCCGAAAGTAGCAGTAATCGATTCGAATTTGCATGTGCAGCAATGGTTGGATGCATATTATTTTATGTAAATCAGCTATTATACGAAGATCGATCAAAATTTTGCTAGAATTATAGCGACTGCAAAATTTCAGGAGGCAGGCCAATGAAAAGCAATGTAAGCAAAAATTGAAAGAGTTCTTCTGGCAACTATTGAACTAGATAATACAATACTGTATGAAAAAAAAAAGGAATCTATACTCTACCTTCGAGGTTTGATCTGTACGAATATCGCATCTACTAATACGCAACTGACTGTGCAATTAGCCCAAACTATTTATGCTATAAAGAAAAAAAAAAAAGAAATACAGTATCTTGGAAAAAAATACCTCCACAAACGTTAACCAATAAGCATCGCTAATCGCTCGCTCTTGTCCATCGGGGCCCAAAATTGTATCCAAAATTTCCTCGGGGCCGCGCAAAGTCTTAAAAAACACGAGTCCAGCCCCCCAGGTCTCTATACGCATGAGCGAGCGAGGAAGCAGTAGGCCGAGCGCGCGTTTATTTTTTCTCAAAACTGCACGAGGATAAGACGCGCACGAGTTGGGGGAGGGGGGAGGGGAACGAAAAAAAAGAAGGGGCCAAGAGGCGATGGATCGCCCGGGGGAGGCGTCGTCCTCGTCGTCGTCGTCGTCGTCGTCGTCGCTCAAGTCTCGCTCCGCGCTGCAATCTCGCATGTAGATCCGAGCTAAACGATAGGCCCTCGCGGGAGGGTGAACCGCGCGAAACTGTCCAGCGCCGCCCATGGGGCCTCCAGCTCTCTCTCTCTCTCTCCCTCTTTCTCCTACACCGAGTATATACACCTCTTTTTTTGAGTGCAGCACGGGCAAAGTCGCCGTCGTCGTCGTCGTCGTCGTTCGGGAGCTGTTATTACCACCGCGCATATACACTACTTTCCATATATCGGCAGAGGCGGCGGCGGGGCTAGAGCCTAGCCGCATATAATATCACCCTCCGCGCGTACGCCAAATTCCGTGCTTCCTTTTCGGCGATGTTCCTCTTTTCCTTTTTTTCTCTCTCTCTCTCTCTCTCTCTCTCTGGCCGCGCGCAGCTCTCCGCAACGTCGTAGCGGCGGTGGCGGGTGTATAGAGTTCTCTTTTTAAGGCGCGCCCGCGCGCGGACTCTCGCGAGGCAGCAATTTTGGGCGCGCAGAAGAGATGCAAAGCGGCCCCGGGGGCATTCTTTCCTTTAAAAACGAGCGGCTCTTTGTCTTGACTTATATACGCCCTATAATGCGACTTTTACGTCGAAAACATTTTCTTCTTCTTCTTCTTCGCCTGCGTGTGCGTGTGCGTGTGTATGTGTGTGCGAGCGCGAAGGAGGCGGATAATTAGAGCTATATATAAGGCCGAATTACCTCGCTCACGCGATAAGTCTATTTGCCGTGCGGCGCTAATCCCGACTTTATATACGTGTATAATTGGTCGAAAAAGAAATAAAAATGGTTATCTCCGCGCGCTGCAGGTTCTCGAGAGAGTGACTTTGGTTGTGCACAGTGCGTCGGGAGGATGTGCACTTGGCGTGAGATTGAATCGGGATGAGATGGTGTTGCGAGCGCGTGAAGAAAGAGGGAGGGAGGCCGAGGGAGACTATATCGCGCTGAGTGAACAGTGAGAAACATAGGGAGGAGACAGTTTAAGGGACCATATTTCTTTGGGGCGACGGTGGGAAGTGCCAACAGATATGCGGTTATGGTGCGTTTAAGGGACGATGTGTTATTTACCCCACGAGATTCGCAATGGATTTGAAATTGCTTTTTAACACGTGTGCTTCGGTCTCGATCCTGTATATCCTTACGTTTTTGTAAAAGTATTTTTAGAGGAGACGAATCGTCGAATGAGAACTTTCTCCCGATCTTATAGACGTACATTAAATAGAAAGTTTGAATTAACAAGTTTCTCAAACAATTTTTTTCCACCGTCTTCGAGTCAATCAATGCATGCCTATGGCAAAGGTTTTCTAATGAGCTAGACTCGGATCATTTAAGACGATGTCGAAGCTATAAAATTGTGATATTCGGTTTTTATTTATAATATATTAGGTCATTATCTCTGCACCGTCGAAATAAGTGCTAATAAGAAGCTACAGTAACACTTGTTTTCCAGGGAGAGGCTAATCTCTTGGAGCTAAGATTTAATGATTTCCACGTACTAACTTTTACTGTCTGCAATATCCCACCAAGAGGAAACCCGAGTATTTTCAAATTTCTACAAAAGTTCAGAAATTATGAAAATAAAACCCTGTCAATGTATATGATCGTTCCAACAAAAAATGTATACACGATTCAGCTCGGGGCAAAGTTGATTATATTTAACGAAGCATCGAGAAGAAAAAAAAGGCTTAACTAGCTCGAAAGAAAACGTGAAAGAAACACGAAAATGAATAAGAAAAAAAAGAAAAGGGATCCTGCTCTCGCGTCCATGATGACGGTCGATGGTTTCTCTGCATATACGCGGAATACAAAACGATCCGCGCGTTGCCGCTCGGTGTATATAAACTCGAGCGGCCGAGAGGGAGAAGCGAGATATCATCGGCTACATCGCCAGTCGGAATAAAACTATAAACCGGAGGAAACAATTACCCGCGACTGCTCTCTCGCCTCTCTTTCTCTCTTGCTCTCAGCGGAAGATGCGGCCTAATGATAAGTGCGCAGCTCAGACTTTGCTGCACGCCAGCAGCTCTCCTCTTCTTCTTACGTGTAGTCGCTGCGTCAAGTTTCTCCCTCTCGCATGCTCGGTGTCCCCTCCCCTTTTATATGCGAGCGGATCGTTTCGCAAAAGCATCGCGCGCGCGCGCCGTTAAATTGCAGCCGGCTTCGTACGAAATGTTCGATTTTACCCTGAAATTGGTAATCGCTTCGATTCGAGCTGCTGCTGCTGTCGAGACGGTGGTGCGTATGCGGTGCGTGCTCGATTTTATGGTTTTTCTGAAAAAAAAAAAAAAACACTGCGGAGATACGCTTTCGACGTGATTCCAAATGTTTGGTTGGATGTGTTTTGCCGAGTGGCGATCGAAGCGACCGATCGTTCCTATCCCCCCCTTTTTTTTTTGGTTTATTGTTTTTCATTTTCCAGTAGCGGTCGTTATCCTGTCCCTGACAACAATTTAAAAATAAGCATTAAATATGTAATGTACGCGTCGATATTCAAAAAGAGTTTTTGTTTTCATTCACCGAAAGTGTCTAATTACAGTGTTATTGAAGGAAACCAATGGTCCTATATAAAACTGCCTATAAAAGTGGACTTGCGAAACTTATACAGCCCAATAGAGCATAAAAGCATTAATTCAGATAGCAAATGAACTACCCACTTAAAGGGCCACCCAAGAGAAGGCATGTCAAAGATTTCAACCCCTGACCAACAGTTAATAGAATGAAATACGCAAATCAAGAACATGGCACAATTTTTCAGTAATTAGCGAAAACATTTATGACAAATGAACGCCCCCAGCTACACAATTAAATGAAATCCAATTGAAGGCCTCATTCTTAAGACCAATTCTTGGGAGATAAACTCATTATAATAAAACTACCCCCATGTAAAATCAAGTCACTGGCAAAAAAATTTTACAACTATCGAAGTGACAAATTAAAGTTGAGATAAAATACTATTGTTTTTAAGTTTGATTACTTCCAGGACCACACGTTCGAAAGGTTAGATTTTGTCTAGTTTAATAGCTGAGCCTTACAATTTTCAAAAACGGCTGCGGTGGTTGATGATAAATTGTGCTACCAAGTCCATTTTAATAACTTTCTTGGCGGGCTTGAGCGTATATAAGTCATGGGTACATGAAAGACCCTTCAAAAGCTACGACCCTGGAAATTGTAGAGTTTAAAACAATATTATTTTATGTCGACTTCAATTTCGTTAGTTAAAAAAAAATTGTGCCAAAGGCCTGATTTTGCGTATAAAGCGATGGGGGTAGTTTTATTCTAATGAATTTATCTCTCAAATATTAGTCTTAATAAGTGAGGCCTTCAATTAGATTTCATCCAGTTGTATAACTGGGTTTTCATTTTTCAGAAATGATTTCGCTAAGCACTGAAAAATTGTGTTATGTTCTTGATTTGCGTATTTCACTGTATTAACTATAGATCAGTGGCTGAAAGCATTACCATGAGTTCTCTTGACTTTCCCTTTAAGTAGGGAAATCAATTTATTTAAAATTAATGTTTTTTTTATGCTCTATTGGATGGTATAAGTTTCGTAGGTCCACTTTTATGGTCAGTTTTATATGACATCCTCCCATTTGGCATTATAAGCCATTGAGTGAGCATATTCGATAAGTAGAATATAACATTGTAACGATTCATTAAGCGATTGAGATTAAAATAATAGCAAATATTCTAAGGCTTCAAAAGTAAATAAATGTAATTAGATATTTGCTATTAAATCATTTGACGAAACAATTTTATATGGACAAAGTAATTCAACCTATTCTTTATAAAATCTCAATCCTTCATGTGCTGTAGTTTGAACGATATTTTCCACGTCCTATAAAAAGATTATAACAAGTTTCACTTAAATATATCATATTGCATTCGATTAATGATAAATTAAAAAAAAAATATATGTAATTGTATATGATACATAATGATATACAGCAAGCAATGGTATACATGCCATGATCCTCTCTTATTACAAATATACCGACTGTGCTTCATGAACTTTAAAAGCAATACTTATGCAATAGCTCGCGATGACTTAACTCAATCACAGTACTGCCAATTCCCAAGTACCTCATATCCCGCAATAGACACAATTCCTCATCGTCTCTTACACCCATGCACTCTGACGCAAGAAAAAGTCCGCACTACACGAACAGCGCAGCATTCGCCGGCTTTGAAATTAAGAAATATCATTGAAGCGCATAAGCATGCCCATATAGCCATCCGTGTGTAACGAGGCGATCCTTAAGGGCGCGTGCACTTGCTTCAAACGAACCATTCCTATACACGGGCGAAAGCGCCGGAAAAAGCCCATAGGCGCAAACAATGCGATGCTATTAAAGAAGGATCCGCACAGGGGCATGAAAGCTCGACTGGTCGGCGCAGCACTGCGCACAGCTGGGCCTCGGTTTGCAGCGCGGCCAGAGAGGGCAAAAAAGCTAAGTGCGCCCGCGGCTCGCTCTCTCTCTCTCTCTCTCTCTCTCTCTCTCTCTCTCTCTCTCTCTCTCCCCATCTATATTGCGAGCCTCGTTAAAAGTGATTCGAAACGTCGATCGCGCCAGCGAGATAACATTGACGGCCAGTATGCGCGGAGTGCGCGCTTTCGCTATACCTATGTATATACACAGGCGAGCTTCTTCTCCCTTTTAAGCATGTAGCGTCTTCTAATATGACCGGCATGCAGTATCTCTCTCTCTGTGTATGTGTTCCTCCATAAACTTAACGATCAGCTCGAGCAAAAGTGGGCCCACCCTTGGCACGACGTTAAGGCCCACTCTCTCTCTCTCTCTCTCTCTCTCTCTCTCTCTCTCTCTACTCGACTTTCTTTCGCCAACGACGCCAACTCTTAACTGTGTATGTGTGTGCGCGCACACGTGTGTATAGGCACTCGCTTTGCTTATTTTTCCATTGTTCTTTTGCTGCTGCTGCTGCTGCTGCTGCTACTGCTGCTGCTGCGGCTATTCGGCGGCCATCACTTCGCCGTATATATATAGTCTCGGGCGAAATCTGCATAAAAGTACCAGACCAGAGCAAGACGAGGAGTATTTATACACGCGCAAAATATGTTATGCGCCAGAGAGCAGGGGGGAAGGGGTTAGGCCCTTTTGTTTTGCACGCGACTTTTTTGCCAGTCTGGGGGCCCCTTATGTGTGCCCGCGCCGATCCTCTTCGCTTTTTCGCATAGTCTGGAAAGAATCCGCGAGCAAATTTGCATCCACGGCGTTCTTTTTCGGCTGGCCATGGCCGCAGCTCGTCCTGAATATTTTCGTGTGGGGTTTTTTATTGAAAGCGTGACATTATGGCTTTTCTGCCGGTAATGATGATGCACCTTGTGGATGTCGGCGTTAAAGTTGTATACTTACAGTTTTAGGATATAGTTGAAAAATTATGTTTCTCGCTAAAGTAAGTATTGCTGGTGTAGCTTTGAGCGAGTACTTTATGCGATTCTGAAAAAGTGCGTTAATGTTAACGTTCCTGATCTAGTACATTAAACAGTGGCCCATTCATTTCCAAGGAATTCAATAAATAAAACAAATTGCTTTTTACTTCTGTATAGGATAATAAGCAATTTATGCTATTTCGTGCACGCGCAATGCCATACAGTAGTTAACCAGGCAACTAAACTTATTTTGAAAATGTGAGTAAAAAGTGTAAGGAATCTAATTGCAGCTTCATTTCTTCTTACAATACAAATCGTTCTATTATTATCGAATCATTATACAATTTGCACCAATTGCTAAATTTAACATTAGCTTATTGCATTCCGTCCTGTAATTACGAAAAAAATGCTTGTAAGTTATTCTAAAGTAGGCGTAATTAAAACATAACGAGAGTAGGAGAAAATCGGCACAGAATGCGGTTCATTGAGCAATAATGCAATGCAGTTTCTTGCGCCGATAACGTACTTACGTTTTGTTTTACACAAGATAAATACATAATTTTATCGATTAGTTATAAATTAACATTATAAACTGTAACGCGTTTTTCTTTTTTCATTTCAAAAATTGCGTAATCGTCACTTTGAGAGATCATTTATGATATTTTATCGAAAATGCTAAACATTTTATAAAATGTATTCGGCAAAAAAGGATATACGGAACATACATAGGAAAACATATAGGACGAAGCAAAGTACAAGCACGAGCAACTTCAGCAGCTCGAAACTAATAAAACTTGCGGCGATACCTTTTTATCCCTTGGCGGCTCTGAACCGAGGCGCCAGCGCGTCGAGACAAAGAATTCGGAATTTCGAATTCCTCGCTAGCACACACACACACACACACACATGTATATAGGCACAATAATCACTGCTTCGATGCATATACAGCTCCCGTATTGGTCTCACTCGAGTCCCTCGTGCAATCTATACACTCGGACACAAAGACATATATATAGTCGTTGCGCGCCGACCGCATAGAGACCTCCGCTTCTATATACTAGAACCGTACCAGAAAATAATGCGTTTCCGTAGCAGCTCTCTTGGCCGCGTCAAGCATTAAAGGGGTGGATACGTGTTTGCTTCGAAAACGTTACTTAGGTGGCCAGCTCTCCTCTCTGCGCCCGACTTGGTCATTTTCTCTCTCTCTCTCTCTCTCTCTCTCTTGTCTCGCGATGGAGAACCCCGTCCTCTTTGTGTGTGCGTATGTATGCTCCCTTTCTTTTTCGAAGCGGTGAAAGTTAGAGGCGGTCATTTTGCGGGATTTTACTGCTCGTTAATTAAAATGCTCGCGGCTGAAGCGCTCAATTCACGCGTTAACATGCGAATCCGCGCGCGCAGTGAGCAAGAGAGAGAGAGAGAGAGAGAGAGAAGCACCACAGGCTCGAGCTCCAGGGACATTTACGACGCGCGCCAGCTCGAAAATTAAAAGCTTTTTCTCGGAAACGTGTTTACTTATAGGATTTATTTTGCTGCTGCTGCTGCTGCTGCTGCTGCTATACGGTTGGGGATAGGTGAGCGGAGCTTGTATAGCCGATGCTCGAGAATCTTTCGTTTTTTGCGCGCACTTCGGAGCCACTGATAATTTGATTAATTGCACGTGCCTCGCGCGTCTGTTAACATTCTCATTTAACATTCCGTCTTTTTTTGGTCTAATAATTGACGAGCCTTTTCTGCTCCTGGCTTCTAGCAAAGCACACGTCGAATCCCTATTTCACAAAGTATGACACATTTTACCAATTTTCATTACTCTTTTTCTTTTTAAAGAATGCTTATTCCTTTCTGCAGTTTCTATACATTTTCTACGAGTGGACTCGATCAAACTAAGTAAATCTATTATAAATTATTGCAAAAATAAAATTTTTAGGTAATTTTTTCAAATAAGAGTAATATTTTTTAAGGGTTTATACTATTGTACTAACTTTCATATTAAAAAAAAATGATGTGTATGCAAGTGCAATATAATGAATAGTTCGAAACCCATGATATTACATATGTTTGTAAGTAAAATTTCCTTGCTGTAACTACATGAATTTTTGTATTTGAATTTCATACAACTGTTACGACGTCCTAACAATGAGGTGTCAATCAATTTCGGCATATACATGCATAGACACGTAAATAGCATAAATCATTCAATTTATCACGTTACACGTACAACACCAGCCCTTTATTTCAGCAACGTTTTTCGTTATCTATTCCTTTGCGTGTTCCCTTACAATTTTCTGCAACTCTCTTGTTTCTCCGTATTCACTCCCCCCCCCCCCCCCCC